>MU249632.1:3992430-4022566 GCA_018977245.1 Lethenteron camtschaticum
ATACACTACTATACACTACACTACTATACACTACACTATACACTACACTATACACTATACTACACTATACACTACACTATACACTACACTATACACTACTATACACTACACTACTATACACTACACTATACACTACACTATACACTACTACACCATACACTACTATACACTACACTATACACTACTATACACTACACTATACACTACACTACTATACACTACACTACGATACACTAACACTACTACACTACTATACACCACTATACACTACTACACCATACACTACTATACACTACACTATACACTACTATACACTACACTATACACTACACTATACACTACTATAGACTACTATACACTACACTATACACTACACTATACACTACTACACACTATACACTACTACACTATACACTATACACTACACTATACACTACACTACACTATACACTACACTATACACTACACTATACACTACTACACTATACACTACACTATACACTACTAAACTACACTATATACTACACTATACACTACACTATACACTACTAAATACACTATACACTACTAAACTACACTATACACTACACTATACACTACTAAACTACACTATACACTACTACACTACACTATACACTACTACACTATACACTNCACTACACTATACACTACTACTACACACACTATACACTNCTATACTACACTAACATACNCTATACACTACNCTACTACACTACACTATACACTACACGACTACACACAGACTCCATCTCTTCCTGGGGCAATTCCCCGGCGTTCCCAGGCCAGCCGAGTGACCTCGCCACCCCTCCCCTCCCCCAGCGCGACCTTGTCCGGTCACGAGGTCTTCTTCATCTCCATAATCATCATAATCACTCCATAATAACTCCATTTACATCGCGGCATTTCACCAAGGATCTCAACAACGCTGTACAGAACACAGCAGCAGCAGCAGCAACAGCAGCAGCCACTCAGCATATACAAATAATTGTATCACTCTTCTTGGTTTTCTCGGTCAAGTCACGGAGAAGGGAAGTAATAAAATAATAAAACATAATAAAATAAAATAATTCTCACGACGTTTCGGCTACAACGCAAGCAGCCGTCTTCAGGTGAAGAATGAGACACTGCCAAGCTAGGAGCTTATATATAAGCTGGGTTGGAGGTGAAGAAGAGCGCCTTAACAAAAAGAATGTGATATCAATTGTATTANTGGTCAACAAAAAAAAACTTTTTTCTGGCCTGGACTTTTGCAGCTGTTTTAGACTAATTTCAGGGTGCTGATTCCAAATCTGATCTCAGATTTGCTCTATCACATATCATTTTATGCTATCGGTATACCCCATTGTCATTGATTTTACCCGAAATTAACTCTGTCACTTATGATTGCAAGTTGTTGCGAGTCGGTGACTGCTTTAGTGTTAAAATATGGTGCTGTATTGTTAGGATAGTGTGTTTATAATATAATTTTATGTAGATATCCACATTTATTTAATATTTTTCTTCTGCAGTTTTTATTGAAAATGCAATATTTGAAATCTCAAAAACCTGATGTGGTTGACAAAAACTGATGCCAGATTTGGAATCAGCACCCCAAAATTACCTTAAAACCGTTGGAATACCTTATGCCAGAAAAAGTGTGTTGACCAGTGTATTAGAATCCATTTACTAAATGGAGATGCTTACATTCTAGATTTGAAGCTTTCGTGACTGCAATGATTCATATTCTTAGGTTTTTTCCGGTAAAGTCACGTAGGTAAAAAATTAAAATTAATAAAAAATAAAATAAAAATGAAATAAAAATCACGACGTTGTGTTGCCTCCGAAACGTCGTGATTTTTATTTTATTTTTATTTTACTTTTATAAATTTTTATTTTTTACCTACGTGACTTTGCCGGAAAAAAACCTAAGAGATGCTTACACTCGGCCCCCTCTGGGAGCGTCACTCGATGACCAGTTGAAGGATCCATTGCCCCAGGATGCCGTTCGGACACGTTTGTTGTTGTTGTTGTCCTTATTTGGCCCTGAAGAGAGGGCTGTTGTTATTGTTGTTGTTGTTGCTCTGGAGACCGAGATATTTGACGATGATCGATGTTCGGTCGCCGCGTTAATAGCAATTCTCACTACACAGAGTGAGCCGCGCCATGCCTGCCAGGTTCCACTCCACTGACATCACAATGATGATGATGTTTTAGTTTTTACTGGGTGGAACCTCCTGGTTACACCAGCCCACAGGGGATTATTGTGTCCGTCATGCAGGGAGGGGCTGAGTGGGGAGGGAGGGACTGGGTGGTGAGTGGAGGGTGGGGTGGGGCTGGGTGGGGAGGGTGGGTGGGGCTGGGTGGGGAGGGTGGGGCTGGGTGGGGAGGGTTTGGGAGGGGCTGAGTGGGGAGGGTGGGGAGGGGCTGGGTGGGGAGGGTGGGGCTGGGTGGTGAGGGGAGGGTGGGGAGGGGCTGGGTGGGGACGATGGGGCTGAGTGGGGAGTGGAGGGTGGGGAGGGGCTGGGTGGGGAGGGTGGGGAGGGGCTGGGTTGGGAGGGTGGGGAGGGGCTGGGTGGGGAGGGTGGGGCTGGGAGGGGTGGGGCTGGGTGGGGAGGGGCTGGTCACCCCGTGGTGCCCTTATAAAACTCAACGTTTAACCTACTCACGCCGGCTTGTGCCCGCCCTCACAGTCGGGCATATTTGCGGAATACACCACGCCGCCGTTGACTCTGGCCATTGACCGAGCAACCCAACGTTCCTACCAGCTCCCTCCGCAGGAATGTGTTAGGGAGCATTTCAAATGCGCCTGACATCTCGCAAGCTTGCCAGCCTCTTGTTTTATTAGCCTCGGGAACCCCCGCCATATAGAGCAGCTGTCCCTGTGTGGCACAAGATGATGCAGCGTCGGGCCTGCAAGTGAGCATTAGTCTCTCAGTAGGGGACAATGATAATATCGGCAACGTTGCTATTAAGTGGTTATGTTTAATAATTTACTATTGGAGGTTTCGTAGATGAGGGATAACGCATGAATTGGTGAATGAGCGAGTGAGTGGGTGGGTGGGTGAGTGGGTGGGTGGGTGGGTGAGTGGGTGGGTGGGTGGGTGAGTGGGTGGGTGGGTGAGTGGGTGGGTGGGTGGGTGAGTGAGTGGGTGGGTGAGTGGGTGAGTGAGTGGGTGGTGGGTAAGTGGGTGGGTGAGTGAGTGGGTCGGTGGGTGAGTGGGTGAGTGGGTGGGTGGGTGAGTGAGTGGGTGAGTGGGTGGGTGAGTGGGTGAGTGGGTGGGTGAGTGGGTGAGTGAGTGGGTGGGTGAGTGGGTAAGTGGGTGGGTGAGTGGGTGAGTGGGTGAGTGAGTGAGTGGGTGAGTGAGTGGGTGGGTGAGTGGGTGAGTGAGTGGGTGGGTGAGTGGGTAAGTGGGTGGGTGAGCGAGTGGGTGGGTGGGTGGGTGGGTGAGTGGGTGAGTGAGTGGGTGGGTGGGTAAGTGGGTGGGTGAGTGAGTGGGTCGGTGGGTGAGTGGGTGAGTGAGGTGGTGAGTTGGTGGGTGGTTGAATTGGTGGGTGGGTGAGTGGGTGGGTGGGTGAGTGAGGTGGTGAGTTGGTGGGTGGCTGAATTGGTGGGTGTGTCGGTGGGTGGGTGGATGAGTGAGTGGGTGAGTGACTGGGTGGGTGAATTGGTGGGTGGGTGACTGGGTGGGTGGGTGACTGGGTGGGTGAGTGAGTGAGTGGGTGAGTGGGTGGGTGAGTGGGTGGGTGGGTGAGGAAGATATCTCTATCACAGGCCAAACTCAGACACGCTTCTCAGCGCAGACCTGGTTCCATCCAAACCGTGAAAAATACTGCAATCAGTTCCAACACAGCGTCATCCGGTACAAGACATCAATACCAATCATTCTTTCCACCAAAACACAGATGCCAATTCTCGGACAGTTAGTAACTCTGGGTGGGTGAGTGAATGAGCGAGTTCGTGAGTAACTGAGTGGGTTAGTGCCAAAGCGACTTTGCGAAAGAATTAGTGGGTGGTCGGGTGGGTGAGTGAATAGGCGAATAAATAAGTGAGTGAGCGGGTTAGTTTCTAAGCGACTTTGCTAAAGAATTAGTGGGTGGTCGGGTGGGTGAGTGAATAGGTGAGTGTGTGAGTGAGTGAGTGAATAGGTGAGTGAGTGAGTGAATACGTGAGCGTGTCGGTGAGTGCGTGGGTTAGCCCGGGGACGTTTCTCAGTCAGCACCAGGCAGAGGTCGCAACCGGATGCCCAATACCCGTATCCTACCCGATACCCGGCTACCCGTACCCGGCCGGGTACGGGTACGGATACCCATTTGCGACCCTGGTGCGGCCGGGTACGGTTACGGGTAAACCGTGAGTCATTGGTGAGTAACCGTTTGTCACTCATTTCCCAACGTCCTGTCTCTTCTCACAATTCAAGTTCCTAGAATCAACCCACCTGTGCCTGCAACATGGCTTCATCCCAGAGGTCGCAATCAGGTACCGATACCCGTACCCTGGTGCGGCCGGGTACGGGTACGGGTAGGGTACGGGTACGGCCGGGTACAGGTACGGGTACGGGTAAGGAATCAAAACCCGTTTGCGACCTCTGGCATCAGGCGTATTGACACCGTGCGGAACACCACAATCAAGTTCAACGCGCAGCACTAAACATCGCCATCCAATCAATCCCCGCCAACCGAACACACAGCCTGCAAATTCCCCGACAGGTGACAACACATAGGCTCTAAACTAAACTATTAACTTTAAACGCCACCAGCTGAGGCCCAGAAATGCCGGCCCAAGGATGTGGCTTGGAGTGTGGGAATGTACAGCTGTAGAAAGAATACTCTGAACGCACAACGATTCGAAATGTGGAGGGGAAAAATCGGAGAACCTGGGGGAGAAATCCACGAGATACAGAGGGGGCACCGGGCGTCAGGGTCGGGATCGAACCCACGACCTCCTGCGCACCAGGCGAGGTAGTTAACTTCTCCTAGCCACCGTGATGATGAGAGAGAGAGGCACGCAAACTCCAAATATACAGCAGTCGTCAGGGTCGGGATCGAACCCACGACCTCCTGCACACCAGGCGAAGTAGTTCACATCCCCAGTGAGTCGTCAGCCCTCTGGGTGTGATTCGGGTTTTCTTTCGTTACCCGGCGACGTCCTAGCAATTGGACATACGCGTGACGCCGCTGACGGATGGCGGATGATGAGATAAGAGCAAAAACTGGGTAGAAAGCGAAACGGGGAGAGACGTTCATGGGCAGAAAGTGAAACTGGGAGCGACGTTCATGGTAGAAAGTGAAACGGGGAGCGTCGTTCATTGACGGCTCCACGCTCCAACTAAATTGTCAGGCAGCAGAAAACATTTCCCTGAGCCGAGAAATAAAATATAGGCTCTGGAAGAATGTGTTTCCTCTGTTGATTGTAAAGAGAGAAAAAAAAATACATTTGACATGTAGAGTACAATGTGTTTTGTTTCCTTTTTTTAAATAAATATCATTGTATAAAACCCATGTACGGCTGCCGAAACAGTAATAGCTTTTTCTTGTTGTTGTTGTAGCTGCTGCTGCTGCTGCTGCAGCTCTCTTACGCTTGACAAGTGACGCGCATCCACACCGCCTGGCTCACCGCAACACCGTTAGCTCGTGACACGAGGATGATGACTTCACACGACACGAAGATGATGACTTCACCACTGTCAAGGGATAGGCACCAGCCGAGAGCCCGACACGAACGCCCCACACCCCCCCACCCCACCTCGTCTCTTTCTCTCTCTCTCCATTCCATTGTTGTCAGTCGAGTGAATCACAACACGAACCAGGGAGCTGTCTCCACGTCAACCTCCCTTGCCCCCACCCCCCTTGCCCCCCCCTTGCCCCCCCCTTGCCCCCACCCCTCCCTTGCCCCCACCCTTGCCCCCACTCCTACCCCTACCTTGCGCCCCCCCTTGCCCCCACCCCTTGCCCCCACCCCTCCCTTGCCCCCACCCCTCCCTTGCCCCCCCTTGCCCCCCCCTTGCCCCACCCCCCTTGNCCCCCCTTTCCCCTACCCCTCCCTTGCCCCCACCCCCTTGCCCCCCCCTTGCCCCCACCCCCCTTGGTGCAGGTGGATCACGTGGTTCGCGTGGATCACGTGGTACACGTGGTTCGCGTGGATCACGTGGTACACGTGGATCGCGTGGTACACGTGGGTCGCGTGGGTCACGTGGTTCGCGTGGATCACGTGGTACACGTGGATCGCGTGGGTCACGTGGTACACGTGGTTCGCGTGCTCGCGCCGCTGACGGGCGTTTTGCGATTGAGGCTGTGACCTCTGTGCCGATATCTCGGGTCTGTGTCGAGTGTCCCGCAGTGAGCTTGCCACCACCATCATCACCGTCATCATCACGCTGGGACTGCCCCAGGGCGATGCGCGCTCCGAGCGACGGGTGATGGAAGTCGACTGCCTCTGGATTTAAAAAATACAAATAATAAACAACAACAACAACCTTTTTCGATTTAAAGCTTTCGTGACTGCAGGGATTCATCTTCTTGGTTTTTTCGGTAAACACGTAAAAGGGAAGTAATTATTTTATGTTTTATTTTTATTATTTTATTATTTCCCTTCTACGTGACTTTACCGAAAGAACCAAGAAGTGCAACATTTTTCTTGGTTCTTTCGGTAAAGTCACGTAGAAGGGAAATAATAAAATAAAAATAAAACACAATAAAATAATTCTCACGACGTTTCGGCCACAACGCAAGCAGCCGTCCTCAGGTGAAGACCAGGTCTGTCGGGGAGACAGTGTCTGAAAGAACCAAGAAGATGAATCCCTGCAGTCACGAAAGCTTTAAATCGAAAAACAACAACAACAACAACAAAACGCTCGTCGCGAAAGAGGGGCGTTAAAGTCACGGCGTCCGCACTGCGTTTTGTTTTTGCTGCTGCTGCTGCTGCGTTATAAGTGTTGCGATTATAATGTCATTGCGACGATTGCAATTGTCGCACACTCGTGGCGCGTCGCTCACTCTCGAAGGTCAGAGTTCGCAACGAGCCAAGTACCATGCCCGTAGTGACTAATGCCACATCTGCATTTCCCATAAATATGCTAAATTACTCTTGATATGCAAATTCCGTTGTCAAGGCGCCCTTCCCCTCCAACCCAGATTAAATATACGCTGCCAAGCCTGGTGGTGTTTCATTCAGACACTGTCTTTCCGATAATCCTGTTCTTCACCTGAGGACGGCTGCTTGCGTTGTGGCCGAAACGTCGTGAGAATTATTTTATTATGTTTTATTTTTATTATTTCCCTTCTACGTGAATTTACAGAAAGAACCAAGAAGATGAATCCCTGCAGTCACGAAAGCTTTAAATCGAAAAATTATTCACATCGCTTAAAACTATTGTCATTGTAGTGCGTATTTATTGTGGCGTCACACATCGTCACAAATATCTGACCCCCTCACCGAGGTGCGTGACGTCATTTATGGACGGCCCCCTATGCACGCGTGCATAGCACGAAATTCTGTGAGGGTTGGGAGGGGGGGAGGGGTGCGCTCACAATAAGCAGTCATCTTCTTGGTTCTTTCGGTAAAGTCACGTAGAAGGGAAGTAATAAAATAATAAAAATAAACATGATAAATACAATTCTCACGACGTTTCGGCCACAACGCAAGCAGCCGTCCTCAGGTGAAGAACAGGTCTGTCGGAAAGACAGCGTCTGTCTTTCCGACAGAGCTGTTCTTCACCTGACTTTACCGAAAGAACAAAGAAGATGAATCCCTGCAGTCACGAAAGCTTTAAATCGAAATTATTATGTTTTATTTTTATATTTTTATTATTTCCCTTCTACGTGACTTTACCGAAAGAACCAAGAAGATGAATCCCTGCAGTCACGAAAGCTTTAAATCGAAATTTAATGAGCAGTCAATTATAATTATATAATAATTAGGCTAGCGTCCTTCTGCTGCCAGCCAATCAAACTCCTAACCCTGCACCCCCCCCCTTGCGAATCGATAACTATCCCGATTCTAGGTGGCGATCCGGTCGAGTAATTGATTATCTCTCTTCTGCCGTGTAGTACACGTGGTCTCCAGTGGGTACAAGGTTTACGGGCCCCCACCCCCGTGTCTCCCCCCCACCCCATCACGGTACAGCAAATTCAACACAACTGCGTACGTGTGACGGCAACAGCGGCTATAATCAAATATGCTCAAAATGTCCCCACCCCAAAATGTTGTTATAAAATAGATTTCTGTTTGTATGATTGTGGTTAAGCTCTAATATCTGCCATTACATAGAATTAAACAAGAAAAGGTTAAATAAGTATAACGAGTAAAAACAAAGTTTTTCACTATAAATCCTTTATATGCGTGGCGGCTAGAGTCCTCTCGTCCTCTGGCTTGAGATAGCTGCCACCTATGGGTCAGATGATTGCATTGCACCATTAAGCAATTGGTAATTAAATATAATATTTTTGTCCTAAAAAGTGTAAAATTTTGGAAAAAATTTTTTCACGAACATTAATTGTCACGCACAACGAGTCTGTGTGGAAAATGTCAGCTCGATTGGATCACGGGAAGTGGGTTAAAAAACAATCGAAAGATTTGCACGGTCCTAAGCAAGCAAGCGAACTTAATATAAAGGATTTTAAAAAAAAACGGAGCAATGCAATACAATTACACTATTAGACATTATTGTAAAAAATAAAAAAAGTCCATCCCATGTGTTAGTGATTTTTTTAATATTTTAGACAGGAAATTCGTTTTCAAATTTAGANTTTTTTTTTCTGGGGGGAACATCAAATGATAACCACGCAATTTACTCACTTTGGATCGCACGCACAGCGGCAAGCATCGACCCCCCCACTGCGTCAACTCGGCAGGACCCTCCGAAAGAGAATCATGAGATTTTCCTGGGCAAACGAGTGGAGCCGTTATAATTAAAAGGATAGCTTTGACTTAAAACTTTCGTGACTGCAGCAATTCATAGTCGATGGTTCTTTCGGTAAAGTCACGTAGATNAAAAAAAAGCAATAAAATAATAAAATGAAAATAAAGTGAATAAAAAATAATAAAAATATCACGACGTTTCGATCGCAACACACGCGGTCGTCATCTGGAGCAGGGGGTTAGCCTCTGAGGGCAAACCGTTTATAAGGGTGGGGAGGGGCTGGTCACCCCGTGGTGCCCTTATAAAACTCAACGTTTAACCTACTCACGCCGGATTGTCCCCGCCCTCACAGTCGGCCATATTTGCGGAATACACCACGCCGCCGTTGACCCTGGCCATTGACCGAGCAACCCAACGTTCCTACCAGCTCCCTCCGCAGGAGGAATGTGTTTATAAATGTGGAGGGGGAATAGCAGAGGTCCCGGAGAAATCCACGTGATCACGGGGAGAACACGCAAACTCAAAATACACAACAGGTGTCAGCGTCGGGGTTGAACCCACGACCTCATGTATACCAGGCGAGGGAGTTAACATCTTGCCACCGTAGTTGCGAACGCCTACGTGTCAAACTATACATACTTCATAAGAAATGATCGATTATAAGTTTTTAACAAAGAGACACACACGTTTCCGTGTTTGTGTCATATCTGATGGACGTAATTAAAACGTTGAGCAATCGTCGATGCCTAAGAACGCGGCGTTGATCGAGATCTCCACGTCACCGTGTATGGCTAGGAGATGTTAACTATCTCGCCTCGTGTACAGAAGTCGTGGGTTCGATCCCAACCCTGACGCCTGCTGTATCGTGGACCCCTATCTGGAAAAATAAAAATAAACATTTTTTAGTTTTTTAAACAAACGCGATCACCACCAACTCCAGAGAAGACAATGAATACATGAGAGTTTGCTAATAAATAAGGCATCCAGGACATCAAACAAAAGATGCGTTGCTCATGAATATAAATGAGATGACAGCTTTTGAGAGGCTTTTATCCAGCAGTGGATTGACCATGGCTGACGACGCTGTTGACGATGGAACTATGGGCAGCAGAACAGAAATGCCATTACTGACGGTGGGCGCAGCAAGGGAAAGGAGTGACCTCCCACCTCGCAGGAAATAATTATGTTTACGGAAGCTGCTGGTAATGTTGTGGAGAGGAGTGGACGGGGGAAAACACGGGGAGGAGAAATCACAGCAGTTCGCAGGAGCGAGACCACCACATTGTGTGTTTTTTTATACACATATATACGAAGCCTAATTATATTTACTTTTTCAGGTTATAAACTGGTCAATGGGCAGTCTTTGTTTGGGATTAAGAGTAATCCTTTGCACTTTAACCCGGCGAGAGCACGCTTTGGGGGTCCATACCCCATTCGAATGAATCAGAATCGTAATATTCTTAGGTTTTTTCGGTAAAGTCACGTAGGTAAAACATTAAAATTAATAAAAGTAAAATAAAATAAGCCTCACCTTACCATATGAATAAAAAGTGTGCCGTACTTGACCCTTCCCCTCTCCAACCATTATATATACGGAGTGGTAGCTCTTGTAATCTCTCATTTACTTGATACAGCTGTCGTGGCTGTGACGGTTCCACCTGAAGACGGAAGCTTGTGTTGCCTCCGAAACGTCGTGATTTTTATTTTATTTTACTTTTTATTAATTTTAATGTTTTACCTACGTGACTTTACCGAAAAAAACCTAAGAATATGAATCCTTGCAGTCACGAAAGCTTCAAATCTAGAATCAGAATCGCAATCTTTACTTAGCGAAGCTCAATAACCAAGGATTAAACACCCGAGTCCCGTTTCACGATTCGATTGAGAGCATTGCTCCCACGACGTGACGACGAAAGCACGATTTGTTCTCGGTGTTTAACTTCACCCTTTTCTGCTCACGGTGCAATGCGGTTACCGTCATCAATCAGCTTGGACGGGAATCGGACCTACTAGTTCATGCTAAATATACGAGTGGCGAGCGAGCCCATCAATTTGGGCTCGCCTCATCACTCGCATACAACACCGGCGGTCGCCGAGAAATAATTCAAACACTACCCTGGCAGTGTCGACAACAGGCAGCGTGATTTTTCGATTTAAAGCTTCTTTCGTGACTGCAGGGATTCATCTTCTTGGTTCTTTCGGTAAAGTCACGTAGAATGGAAATAATACAATAATAAAAATAAAACGTAATAAAATTTCGATTTAAAGCTTTCGTGACTGCAGGGATTCATCTTCTTCGTTCTTTCGGTAAAGTCACGTAGAATGGAAATAATAAATAATAAAAATAAAACGTAATAAAATTTCGATTTAAAGCTTTCGTGACTGCAGGGATTCATCTTCTTGGTTCTTTCGGTAAAGTCACGTAGAATGGAAATAATAAAATAATAAAAATAAAACGTAATAAAATTTCGATTTAAAGCTTTCGTGACTGCAGGGATTCATCTTCTTGTTCTTTCGGTAAAGTCACGTAGAAGGGAAGTAATAAAATAATAAAAATAAAACATAATAAGGAGACGTGACGTCATCGCACTGAATGGCACACCTGACGTCACGTCCCCATTTTATTCCTCTACACATGTGCAGCTAACGGCTAACGCAGAGGGGAAAATAGGGAGGGGGGGGGGGTGGCTGGCCCGGGAGAGTGGCAAGGGGTGTTTGTGTCTGGCCCGCGATGTGACGCCTCCCGTCGAAAAAGAATCGGTTGAATTCAGCACCACGGATAGCGGCTCACTCGATCTCACGCAGATTTCAGCACCACGGCCAGTAAATGCCACACACGCACACACAGAGTAGCTTAGAGCAACCTCGCTCACAACACGGGCAAGTAAATGCCACACACACACAGAGTAGCTTAGAGCAACCTCGCTCACAACACGGCCAGTAAATGCCACACACACACAGAGTAGCTTAGAGCAACCTCGCTCACAACACGGGCTAGTAAATGCCACACACACACAGAGAGTATTTCTAGATTTGAAGCTTTCGTGACTGCAAGGATTCATATTGTTAGGTTTTTTCGGTAAGGTCACGTAGGTAAATTGTTTTAATTAATAACAGTAAAATAAAAATAAACTAAAAATCACGACGTTTCGGAGGCAACACAAGCTTCCGTCTTCAGGTGGAACCGTCACAGCACGATAGCTGTATCAAGTGAGATAAAAGTCTGTCCCAGCTTGCGAACGGCGAGGTTTTTTTAAATTTCTAGAATTCCGAAAATAAATACGACACGCGTACGTGACTGCCGAGCCCGAGCACCCCATAAGGGAGCAAGTGTTGTTAGTGAGCACCTATTAAGGCCAGCCAGGTTTGTCTCCCCAGTGACGATGCTTAAGCTGAGTCAAGTTACGTGACACGACTTGGCATTGATGTCAGCCAGTGGCCAGGAATGGAACCCAAGTCACAGCGTTCTGTAGCAGAGTGCGCGATTCTCTGCCACGGCAAAATAACAAAGACGAAGATCCCCGTATAGCCTTAACATACTGTTGGGGCAAGTGCTGTTAGCGAGCACCTATGAAGGCCGGCAACACGAGGGGGTGGGTGGCCAACACCACGCCCGGCCGCCTTTGTNTTCCCAGTGGCGATGCTTACACATCGCACCATGCACTCATTTGGGGCTGAGTCGACCTAGGGAGGCTCAGGACCGGTTAAAATTATCGTCACTGGTGTTGCCGTGAGCGGGAATCGAACTCGGTCGCCAGGTTCAAAGCGCAGCGCGCTAACCGCTACACCACCGGTCCCCACTCAACCGCCATTCACATTAACGACTTCTCCACGGCGCTTGTGCCAGGCTACGTGCACGTTGAGCCTACGTGAAATATCGAACGCCCGCTGGCAGGAGGTCACGGACAGACCCAGGTACCACGGGTCGATTGACTGAGATGACTGGCCGTTGCACCACCTGTGCCCCTAATGTAAAAACTTGCTGCGTTTTATCCACCCGGTGCTCCGCTCGTTGTTGTGAGCGTCGCTTCTCTGCCCTCCGTTGTTGCTGGTGGGTGACTGCCTCCAACAACCCAGCAGCAGCAGCGTCCTTCACGAGCCTCCTCTCCCCAAGCACACACACTAATTTGCAAACACTCACACAAAAGCACGGACGTAGCCCAGACAGACTGGTGGGGCAAGCGAAAGCCCATTGAAGGAACACTAATAAAGGCCTGCACAGAGCAAAGCACAAACATCCATCGATATCATTCAGTCCGTTCCCCAGCGCTGCGAAGGGAATGTTGATGGAAGGCCTTTTTAAGTTGCAGGTCTCTCTATTCATGACCACAGACAAAAGATAAAGGTCACCCGTAAAGCCTTGACAGACTGCCGGGGCAAGTGCTGTTAGCGAGCAGCACCTGTGGAATGTTGACACGGTTGCGCGTGACGGTAGCGGTGGCCAGGACCACGCCCGGCCACATTTGTATCCCCTCTTATATTCTTAGGTTTTTTCGGCAATGTCACGTAGGTAAAAAAATAAAATTAAATAAAGTAAATTAAAAATAAAATAAAAATCACGACGTTTCGGAGGCAACACAAGCTTCCGTCTTCAGGTGGAACAGTCACAGCACGATAGCTGTATCAAGTGACTGTTCCACCTGATGGGTTGGACCAGATGACTAGGCTCTAAGGAAAGCTGTCTCGGGTGTGGACCAATCAACTTCAAGGACAGTGCATACATTATCAGAGTTGTGTTTTTGTTTGCATTATGACTGCAGGTATTATGGTCTATGTAAACATGACTCTTTGTAAAAAAAAGGTGTCAGTTTTGCTGCCAGATAGAAGGGTAAAAAACCAATTATCGAACCGACTACTTTCATCGTATTTTATTTCGTGTCCCGACCATCACCATCGTCTCTCGCTCTCTCTCGCTCTCTCTCAAACCTCTCGGCGTTGTGCGTCTGTCTGGCCCGTACAGTTCATTCCGCTCCATTAGCCCCGACGTGACATTAGCATGTCATTTGCACATCGTTTGCATGAAGTCGAAAAAAAAAATCTCACACGTTCATTCATTCGGGTAGCAGCGATGCCACTGCATGCTGTGCCGGTTGTGACAGCGAAGGTTTTGATTAATCGAAGCCTCCCTCCCTCCCTCCCTCCCCCTTCCTTTTTTATTTTTTAGTTTTTTAACGATCAGACGAGAAAGATGCTCGGTCTTTCGGAACTTTGCTTCGTTCATCATGTCGGTTTTGTTTGTATTTTTGTTTGTTTGGTTATGTGCTCCCTTTTATAATCAAAGATATAACGCGGGTTTCCCGTGTAACATTAGTCCCATTGTGTGTTACTGTGTTCATGACACCAACAAGAAACACAAATCACCCTGCGCTACCAGCAGCATAGCGGCGAAGGCACCTGCCNCCCCTCCCTCCCTCCCTCCCCACTCCATCCATCCCTCCCCCCTCCCTCCCTCCACTCCCCTCCCTCCCTCTCCTCGCTCCCTCCATGCCTCCACTCCCTCTTCCCCTCCCTCCCTCCCATAACCCTGCCCTCCCCTCCCTCCCCTCCCTCCCCTCCCCTCCCCTCCCTCCCCTCCCTCCCCTCCCTCCCCTCCCTNCCCTCCCCTCCTCCCCTCGCTCCCTCCCTCCCCTCCCTCCCTCCCCTCCCTCCCCTCCCATCCCTCCCCCTCCCCTCCCTCCACTCGCTCCCCTCCCTCCCTCCCTCTCCTCGCTCCCTCCATCCCTCCCTCCCTCCCTCCCTCCACTCCCCTCCCTCCCTCCCCTCCCTCCCTCCCCTCCTCCCTCTCCTCGCTCCCTCCATGCCTCCACTCCCTCTTTCCCCTCCTCCCTCCCATAACCCTCCCCTCCCCTCCCTCCCCTCGCTCCCCTCCCTCCCTCCCTCTCCTCGCTCCCTCCATCCCTCCACTCCCCTCCCTCCCCTCCCTCCCTCCCCTCCCTCTCCTCCCTCCCCTCCCTCCTCTCCCCCGCTCCCCTCCCTCCCTCCCTTTCCTCCCTCCATCCCCTCGCTCCCTGCCCTCCCTCTCCTCGCTCCCATCCCTCCCCTCGCTCCCTCTCTCCCTCCACTCCCTTCCCTCCCTCCCCTCCCTCCCTCCCCTCCCTCCCGCTACACGAACGCTCAGGTTGAGAGCATCAACCTCCCTTCTGCGCGAATGATGTCGATCACTCCGCCGTTATCGCTCGCGCTGGCAAGCGGCCCCCACGTACACGCTATGAATACACGACGGGAGNACTCACATCGTTCACGAATCAACACATTGACAATAACCACACCGTGTTGTGTGTCTGTGTTGTGAGTGTGTGTATGTGTGTGTGTGGGAGCGGTGGTGCAGCGGTTAGCGCGCTGCGCTATGAACCTGGCGAGGGTTCGATTCCGCTCACGGCCAACCAGTGACGATTATCAGAGTCTGGGCCTCTAGGTCGACTCAGCCTCAAATGAGTACCTGGTGCGGTGTGTAAACATCGCCACAAAGGCGGTCGGGCGTGTGTTGGCCACCCACCCGTGTGCCGTGCCGGCCTTCATAGGTGCTCGCTAACAGCACTTACCCCTACAGTCTGTTAAGGCTACACATCTTTGTGTGTGCCATTCACAGAACAATGATATCATGGGCGATGTTTCGGGCAATGGCTCTTCTTCTGGGCATGTAAACAAGACGCGCACAGGCAGGTGTGAGCAAGTGATGTGTTAGCGAGCACCTATTAATGCACGCGAGGATGGGTGGTATAGTCGGTATCAGCATCGACACACACAAAGACAAAGATCCCCCGTATAGCCTTAACAGAGTGGAGGGGCAAGTGTTGTTAGCGAGCACCTATGAAGGCCGGCACGGCACACGAGGGGGTGGGTGGCCAGCACCACGCCCGACCGCCTTTGTCTCCCTAGCAGCGTTGTTTACACACCGCACCAGGTACTCATTTGAGGCTGAGTCGACCTACGGGAGGCCCAGGACCGGTTCAGATAATCGTCACTGGGTGTTTGCCGTGAGCGGGAATCGAACCCGGGTTGCCAGGTTCGTAGCGCGGTGGCGCGCTAACCGCTGCGCCACCGCTCCCCACACACAAACGGACACACACGGACACACACACACAGGTCACCCACGTAACCTCGCACAGCGTGTTAACCGTGACGCTGAATATTAAACAAAAGCACACGCGCATTTCGTCCACAGAGCGCTGTGCACTGTGGAAAACCCTCTGTAGTCAAGTTCAAGGCTGCGGTGTTTTTGTTGTTGTTGTTATTGTTGTTATTGTTGTGATGTTTTATTTGTTTGACGACGCACGGTGTCCCACCCATACATACATGTGTGTGTGTGACGGAAGCGTGGTGGTGGTGGTGGTCGTGGTGGTGGTGGTGTCTGGTGGTGGTGGTGGTCGTGGTGGTGGTCGTGGTGTCTGGTGGTGGTGGTGGTCGTGGTGGTGGTGGTGGTGGTCGTGGTGGTGGTGGTCGTGGTGTCTGGTGGTGGTGGTGGTTGTGGTGGTGGTAGTGGTCGTGGTGTCTGGTGCTGGTGGTGGTGGTGGGGGTGGTGGTGGTGGTGCTGGTGGTGGTGGTGTCTGGTGGTGGTGGGGGTGTGGTGTCTGGTGATGGTGGTGGGGTGGTGGTGGTGGTGGTAGCGGCGTGTGGTGGTGGTGGTGGTCGTGGTGCTGGTGGTGGTGGTCGTGGTGGTGGTCGTGGTGGTGGTGGTCGTGGTGCTGGTGGTGGTGGTGGTGGTCGTGGTGCTGGTGGTGGTGGTGCTGGTGGTGCTGGTGCTGGTGGTCGTGGTGCTGGTGGTGGTGCTGGTGGTGGTGGTGCTGGTGGTGCTGGTGGTCGTGGTGGTGGTGGTGCTGCTGGTGGTGGTGGTGCTGGTGGTGGTGGTGGTGTTGGAGCTGGTGGTGGTGGTGGTGCAGTGGTTAGCAGCACGCCGCTACGAATCCCTTCGGGACAATTCCGAGTTCGATTGCCACCGCGCTCACGAGCAAATCATCAGTGGGGGGTGGGTGGGGGGAGCATTTGTAATCGCTCCTGGCTCTCACCTAGGTCGACTCAGCCTGGAGGGGATGTGTCAAGCAGCACTTGGGAGAGACAAAGGCGGCCGGGCGTGGTGTTGGCTCCCCCAAAACATGTTTTTGTGTTTTGTGTGTGTGGGGGGTGGGTGCGATGTGGTGTAGCGGGCAGCGAATTGCCCTACCAACCTCGGCCAGCCGAGTTCGATTCCCGCATACGACCAATAACCTGGCTAGTGGACCACCCCTAGGTCCACTCAGCCGTAAAACGAGTGGCACCGGGCGGGAGACAAAGACGGCTGGACGTGACGTCGTCGGCTACCCCCCCCCCGTCTCCTGTTGCATCGTGCAAGCCTTAATAGGTGCTCACACACTCACACGTGTACTCACACGCGTACTCACACACACTCACACACTCTCACACACACTCACACACTCTCACACACACACTCACACACTCACACACACACTCACACACACTCACAAACACACTCACACACACACTCACACACGTGTACTCACACACTCACACGCGTACTCACACACACACTCACACACTCACACACACTCACACACACTCACACACACACTCACACACGTGTACTCACACACTCACACGTGTACTCACACACACTCACACACTCACTCGCTCACACACACTCACACACACACTCACACACGTGTACTCACTCATTCACACGTGTACTCACACACACTCACACACACTCACACACGTGTACTCACACACACTCACACACTCACACACTCACTCGCTCACACACACTCACACACACACTCACACACACACTCACACACGTGTACTCACTCATTCACACGTGTACTCACACACACTCACACACACACACGTGTACTCACACACTCACACGTGTACTCACACGCTCACACACTCACACACTCACACATGTACTCACACACTCACACACGTGTACTCACACACACACTCACACACTCACACACACACTCACACACTCACACGTGTACTCACACACACACTCACACACTCACACACACACTCACACACTCACACGTGTACTCACACACACACTCGCACACTCACTCATACACACTCACTCACACACGTGTACTCACACACACACTCACACACTCACACACGTGTACTCACACACTCACACATACACTCACACACTCACACACGTGTACTCACACACTCACACACTCACACACTCACACGTGTACTCACACACACACTCACACACTCACTCACACACTCACACGTGTACTCACACACACACTCACACACTCACACACACACACTCATACACGTGTACTAACACACTCACACACACACTCACACACGTGTACTCACACACACACACTCACACACGTGTACTCACACACTCACACACACACTCACACACTCACACACGTGTACTCACACACTCACACAGTGTACTAACACACTCACACACACACTCACACACTCACACACGTGTACTCACACACTTACACAGTGTACTAACACACTCACACACACACTCACACACTCACACACTCACACACACACTCACACACTCACACACACACTCACACGTGTACACACACACACTCACACGTGTACTCACACACTCACACATGTACACACACACGTACTCACACACTCACACACACACTCACACACTCACACACACACTCACACACTCACACACGTGTACTCACACACTCACACACGTGTACTCACACACTCACACACTCACACACACACTCACACACTCACATACGTGTACTCACACACTCACACACGTGTACTAACACACTCACACACACAATCACACACACACTCACACGTGTACTCACACACTCACACACGTGTACTAACACACTCATACACACACTCACACACTCACACACACACTCACACTCTCACACACGTGTACTCACACACTCACACACGTGTACTAACACACTCACACACACACTCACACACACACTCACACGTGTACTCACACACTCACACACGTGTACTAACACACTCACACACACACTCACACACTCACACACTCACACACGTGTACTCACACACTCACACACACACTCACACACTCACACACGTGTACTAACACACTCACACACACAATCACACACTCACACACGTGTACTCACACACTTACACAGTGTACTAACACACTCACACACACAATCACACACACACTCACACACTCACACACTCACACACACACTCACACACACACTCACACGTGTACACACACACACTCACACGTGTACTCACACACTCACACATGTACACACACACTCACACACGTGTACTCACACACTCACACACACACTCACACACTCACACACACACTCACACACTCACACACGTGTACTCACACACTCACACACGTGTACTAACACACTCACACACACAATCACACACACACTCACACGTGTACTCACACACACTCACACGTGTACTCACACACTCACACACACTCACACACTCACACACACATGTACTCACACACTCACACACACTCACACACTCTCACACGTGTACTCACACACTCTCACACTCACAGACTCACACACTCACACGTGTACTCACACACTCACACACGTGTACTCACACTCTCACACACACTCACACACGTGTACTTACACACTCACACACTCACACGTGTACTCACCCACTTACACACACACACTCATACACTCACACTTTCACACGTGTACTCATACTCACTCACATACTCACACGCTTACTCACACACTCATACACTCACATATTCACACACTCTCACACTCACACGTCTACTCACACTCACACGTGTACACACACTCACACACTCACACACACACACTCACACACACACGTGTACTCACACACACTCACACACACACACTCACACACACTCACACGCTCACACTCACTCTCACACACACACTCACGCATGTGTACTCACACACTCACACGTGTACTCACACACGCATCTACAGCAGGAGAGAGACACACATACACGCACACACACACACAGTCATCCACAACCAACAGTCAGCACTTTAGCCACAGACATCATCAGCAGCAACAGTCGCAGCATCATCAGTAGCATCAGTAGCATCAGCATCAGTAGCATCATCAGTAGCAGCATCAGCATCATCAGCAGTAGCAGCATCACCAGCATCATCATCATCAGCAGCAGCAGCTGTCGAAAACCAAAAGCGGAATCTAAGGCAGACAGACGGACGGACGCGACCCCCTCAACGCAGCCTGCCTCTTACCTTGAGTTGAACACGCGAATGTGAGAGAGGTGGTCAGTAGGAGCGGTGGTGGTGCAATCAGCAAAGCAAACAGCCACTAGTCCAGGCAGCTTCACGAGGTCGTGTCAGCCAGTCGATCCAGAGATTTGCGGCTTTTAGCAGGCAGACAGGCAGGCAGACAGGCAGTTCCCCAGGTAGGCAGGGCAGGGCAGGTGTAGGTACCCAGGCAGACAGGCAGGCAGACAGGCAGTTCCCCAGGTAGGCGGGGCAGGGCAGGTGTAGGTACCCAGGCAGGCAGGTAGACAGGCAGGTCCTCAGGTAGGTAGGCAGGGCAGGTGTAGGTACCCAGGCAGGCAGGCAGGCAGGCAGACAGGCAGTTCCTCAGGTAGGCAGGGCAGGGCAGGTGTAGGTACCCAGGCAGGCAGACAGGCAGGTCCTCAGGTAGGCAGGGCAGGTGTAGGTACCCAGGCAGGCAGACAGGCAGTTCCCCAGGTAGGCAGGGTAGGCAGGCAGGTCCTCAGGCAGGAAGGTACCTAGGCAGGTAGGTGGACGAAGGGGAAAAAGCTCCGCTCAGGAGAGACGCTGGGAGCTGAACGCTGTGTTCCGTGTCGCGAGTGTTTTTTTTATTTGCTACAACGACAACAACGACAACAAGGATGAGATGGGATGAGACCCACCGCTCAGCTTTCGTTCCCGATGTGGCTACCCTTGTCCGTACAGTGCCTTGACTGGCTCGCAACGCGTGTGACTCGCACGAGAGAGAGAGAGTGTGTGTGTGTGATGGAGAGAGAGAGTGTGTGTGTGTGTGACGGTGTGTGTGTGTGATGGAGAGAGAGTGTGTGTGTGACAGAAAGAGAGTGTGTGTGTGATGGAGAGAGAGTGTGTGTGTGACGGTGTGTGTGATGGAGAGGGAGTGTGTGTGTGACGGTGTGTGTGTGTGTTGGAGAGGGAGTGCGTGTGTGTGATGGAGAGAGAGTGTGTGTGACGGAGAGAGTGCGTGTGTGTGATAGAGCGAGAGAGTGCGTGTGTGTGTGATGGAGAGAGAGAGTGTGTGTGTGTGACGGTGTGTGTGTTGGAGAGAGAGTGTGTGTGTGTGTTGGAGAGAGAGTGTGTGTGATGGAGAGAGAGTGTGTGTGTTACGGTGTGTGTGTGTGATGGAGAGAGTGTGTGTGTGTTGGAGAGAGAGAGTGTGTGTGTGTGTGTGTGATGGAGAGAGCGTGTGTGTGTGATGGAGAGAGAGTGTGTGTGTGACGGTGTGTGTGTGTGATGGAGAGAGAGTGTGTGTGTGTGACGGAGAGAGAGAGAGTGTGTGTGTGACGGTGTGTGTGTGATGGAGAGAGAGTGTGTGTGTGTGACGGAGAGAGAGAGAGGGTGTGTGTGTGTGTGACGGTGTGTGTGTGACGGTGTGTGTGTGTGATGGAGAGAGAGTGTGTGTGTGTGACGGAGAGAGAGAGAGGGTGTGTGTGTGTGACGGTGTGTGTGTGTGACGGTGTGTGTGTGTGATGGAGAGAGAGTGTGTGTGTGATGGAGAGAGAGTGTGTGTGTGACGGTGTGTGTGTGTGATGGAGAGAGAGTGTGTGTTGACGGAGAGAGAGAGAGGGTGTGTGTGTGTGACGGTGTGTGTGTGTGACGGTGTGTGTGTGTGATGGAGAGAGAGTGTGTGTGTGATGGAGAGAGAGAGTGTGTGTGTGACGGAGAGAGAAAGAGGGTGTGTGTGTGTGTGACGGTGTGTGTGTGTGACAGAGAGAGAGTGTGTGATGGAGAGAGTGTGTGAGAGAGTGTGTGTGTCACGGAGAGAGAGAGTGTGTGTGTGTGTGTGACAGTGTGTGTGTGTAACAGAGATTTTGTGTGTGACAGAGAGTGTGTGTGTAACAGAGAGTGTGTGCGTGTGACAGAGAGTGTGCGTGTGTGTGACAGAGTGTGTGTGTGACAAAGTGTGTGTGTGACAGAGTGTGTGTGTGTGTGACAGAGAGTGTGTGTCAGAGTGTGTGTGACAGAGAGAGTGTGCGTGTGTGTGACGGAGGGAGTGTGTGTGTGTGTGACAGAGTGTGCGTGTGTGTGACTGCACGGACGAGCAGGCTCAAGCAGCCAAGCCGAGTGGAGAAGTGGTGGCGGAGAGCGAACGCGAATAACAGAGACGCCGCCACCACCACCACCACCACAACAACAACAAAGAAACAGCAGCAGCGCAGACCTCTGCTAAGCAGCAGCAGCGGCAGCGGCAGCGATTGAGGAATCACAACAACACTGACGAATATTTGCAACCGCCGATGGACATTGGAGGCTAACCTTATCCAGCGTGGCGATGTGCAGAGGAGAGGGGGCAGCTGAAACCGTGCATGCTGCATGCCACTGTGTTCTGAATCAATGTGGGGGGCAGGCAGGCAGACGAGGTGGTGGTGGTGGTGGGGGGTGGGTGGGTGGGTGACCGAGTCAGAATAATTCGCTACGGTGATAATGATGATGATGATAGCGGCGACGACAACGTCACATTGCGCGCTGCGAATTCTTTCCATGTTTTGCGGTTATTGTTTTGAGCAAAGGTAAACGATTGCGTGATGTTGTTGATGTTGTTGTTGATGTTGTTGCTTTGAATCGGAGGAGTGGTGGTGGTGGTGGGGAGCGGTGGTATAGCGGTTAGCGCGCTGCGCTACGAACCTGGACCACCCGGGTACGATTCCCGTTCACGGCCAACGCCGGTTACGATTGTCTGAACCGGTCCTGGGCCTCCCCTAGGTCGACTCAGCCTCAAATGAGTACCTGGTGCGATGTGTAAACATCGCCACTAGGGAGACAAAGGCGGCCGGGCGTGGTGTTGGCCATCCCAATTATAGGTGCTCGCTAACAGCACTTGCCCCTACAGTCTGTTCAGGCTATACGGGGGATCTTTGTCTTGTTCGTGGTGGTGGTGGTGGTGGGGGTAATGAGAGGGGAGGCTGCGAGAGGGAGCGGTGGGGCTTGTGATGAGCGCGGTGCGTGGATTGTGTGTGCAACAGCGCGCACAGCTGACTCGTTGTGTCCAGCGTTGGTGTCCCGTGTGTGTGTACACGTGTGTGTGTGTGTGTACACGCGTGTGTGTACACGCGTGTGTGTGTACACACGTGTGTGTGTGGTACACGTGTGTGTGCACGCGTGTGTGTACACGTGTGTGTGTACACGCGTGTGTGCACGCGTGTGTGTACACGTGTGTGTACACGTGTGTGTGTGTACACGTGTGTGTGTACACGTGTGTGTACACGTGTGTGTGTGTACACGTATGTGTACACGTGTGTGTGTACACGTGTGTGTGTGTGTACACGTGTGTGTGTACACGTGTGTGTACACGTGTGTGTGTACACGTGTGTGTGTGTGTGTACACGTGTGTGTGTACGTGTGTGTGTACACGTGTGTGTGTNCACGTGTGTGTGTGTGTGTGTGTACGTGTGTGTGTNCGTGTGTGTGTACACGTGTGTGTGTACACGTGTGTGTACACGTGTGTGTGTGGTACACGTATGTGTACACGTGTGTGTGTGTACACGTGTGTGTGTGTGTACACGTGTGTGTGTACACGTGTGTGTGTGTACACGTGTGCGTACACATGTGTGTGTGTACACGTGTGTGTACACGTGTGTGTGTGTACACGGTTGTGTGGTACAGTGTGTGTTGTGTGTGTGCACGCGTGTGTGTACACGTGTGTGTGTGTGTGTACACGTGTGTGTGTAGTGTGTGTGTGTGTACACGTGTGTATGTGTGTACACGTGTGTGTACATGTGTGTGTGTACACGTGTATGTGTGTACACGTGTGTGTGTGTACACGCGTGCGTGTGTACACGTGTGTGTGTACATGTGTGTATGTGTGTACACGTGTGTGTGTACACGTGTGTGTGTACACGTGTGTGTGTGTACACGCGTGCGTGTGTGGTACACGTGTGTGTACACGCGTGTGTACACGTGTGTGTACACGTGTGTGTGTACACGTGTGTGTACACGTGTGTGTGTGTGTACACGTGTGTGTGTCCACGTGTGTGTGTACACGTGTGTGTGTAACGTGTATGTGTGTACACGTGTGTGTGTGGTACACGTGTGTGTGTGTACACGCGTGTGTGTGTACACGTGTGTGTACACGTGTGTGTGTGTGGTACACGTGTGTGTGTGTGTACACGCATGTGTGTGTGTGTACACGCATGTGTGTGGTACACGTGTGTGTGTGTACACGTGTGTGTGTGTACACGCTCGCGGCCATCAACCAACGATTCATCTGAACCGGTCCTGGCCTTCCTCTAGATTGACTCAGCCACAAAAAAACCCCACAATTGTGTCTGATGCCATGCGTAAAACATCGCCA
The DNA here is from genome assembly GCA_018977245.1 of Lethenteron camtschaticum. NCBI lineage: Eukaryota > Metazoa > Chordata > Hyperoartia > Petromyzontiformes > Petromyzontidae > Lethenteron > Lethenteron camtschaticum. The sequence goes on from MU249632.1 coordinate 4,016,829, forward strand.
TTGGGAAGACAAAGGCGGTCGGGCGTGGGTCTGCCCCCCCCCCCTCGTGTGCCGTGCCGGCCTTTAGGCGCTCGCTAACAACACTTGCCCCTACAGTCTGTTAAGGCTAGACGGGGGACCTTTGTCATTGTGTGTAGCGAAGCGGTCAGCGCGCGGCTCTGCCTGGGACTCGAGTTCGATCCGTCGAACTCGATTATCTGAACAGGCCGTAGCACCACCACCCCACCTCTAGGTCTACTCAGCCTCGAACGAACACTGTACTCCATGTTGCGGCGTTGCCGAACCTTCACAGGCGCTACTCGCTGACAGCTCTTGCCCCAGCGGTGTGTGTGTGTGTTGGGCTATCTGTGGTGGCGGGGAACCTTTGTCTGTGTGCTTGTGTCTACGCACGACGACGTTGACGCGTAAAACACGAGACCGATGTGACCTTCTAGATTTGAAGCTTTCGTGACTGCAAGGATTCATATCTTAGGCTTTTTTTTCGGTAAAGTCACGTAGGTAAAAAAATTAAATTAATGAAATAAATAAAATAAAAATCACGACGTTTCGGAGGCAACACAAGCATCCGTCTTCAGGTTTTTTTTTATTTTATTTTTATTTTACTTTTATTAATTTTAATTTTTTTACCTACGTGACTTTACCGAAAAAAACCTAAGAATACGATGTGACCTTGCCCAGCGCAATAAACGCGTTGGAGGCGTCGTAGTGAATCCGCGCGGTGCGTTTGAACGCGTTCCGTGAACACGGCTGACGATCAGCGGGAGCGGTCGTGGGTCATCCCCCTCTAGGTCGGCTCCGACGAGTCGGGTGTGTGCGCTCAACATCGCCACGGCGGAGACAAAGGCGGCCCAGGGCGTCTGCTAAGGGCTGTGACGAGCCTCATTGGAACCTTTCCGCCTTTGTTGGAGGTTGTGGCGTGGTGGTGGTGGTGATGGTGGTGGTGATGGTGGTGGTGATGGTGATGGTGGTGGTGATGGTGGTGGTGATGGTGGCGGTGGTGATGGTGGTGGTGATGGTGGTGATGGTGGTGGTGATGATGGTGGTGATGGTGGTGATGATGGTGGTGGTGGTGATGGTAGTGATGGTGGTGGTGGTGATGGTGGTGGTGATGGTGGTGGTGATGGTGGTGGTGGTGATGGTGGTGATGGTGGTGGGTGTATGGTGGTGATGGTGGTGGTGGTGATGGTGGTGATGGTGGTGGTGATGGTGTGGTGATGTGTGGTGATGGTGATGGTGTGGTGATGGTGGTGGTGATGGTGGTGGTGGTGATGGTGGTGATGGTGGTGATGGTGGCGGTGGTGATGTGGTGGTGGTGATGGTGGTGATGGTGATGATGGTGGTGATGGTGGTGATGATGGTGGTGGTGGTGATGGTGGTGATGGTGGTGGTGATGGTGGTGGTGATGGTGGTGGTGGTGATGGTGGTGATGGTGGTGGTGATGGTGGTGATGGTGGTGTGATGGTGGCGGTGGTGGTGGTGTGTGGTGGTGATGGTGGTGGTGGTGATGGTGGTGATGATGGTGATGGTGGCGGGTGGTGATGGTGGTGGTGGTGATGGTGGTGATGGTGGTGGTGGTGATGGTGGTGGTGGTGATGGTGGTGATGGTGGCGGTGGTGATGGTGATGATGGTGGTGGTGATGGTGGTGATGTGGTGGTGATGGTGGTGGTGTGGTGGTGTGGTGATGGTGTGATGGTGGTGGTGGTGGTGATGGTGGTGGTGATTGTGGTGGTGTAGTGATGGTGGTATGGTGGTGGTGGTGATGGTGGTGGGTGTAGTGATGGTGGTGGTGAGTGGTGGTGGTGGTGGTGATGGTGGTGGTGGTGATGGTGGTGATGGTGTGATGGTGGTGTGATGGTGTGGTGGTGATGTGGTGATGGTGGTGGTGGTGATGGTGGTGGTGTGATGGTGGTGGTGATGGTGGTGATGGTGGTGATGGTGGGTGGTGATGGTGGTGATGTGGTGGTGGTGATGGTGGTGATGTGTGGTGGGGTGATGGGTGATGGGTGGTGGTGATGGTGGTGGTGATGGTGGTGATGGTGGTGATGGTGGCGGTGGTGGTGGTGGTGATGTGGTGGTGGTGATGTGATGGTGGTGGTGATGGTGGTGATGGTGGTGGTGGTGATGGGTGTGGTGGTGGCGGTGGTGGAGGTGATGGTGGTGATGGTGGTGTGATGGTGTGATGGTGTGGTGGTGATGGTGGTGGTGGTGATGGCGGTGGTGGTGATGGTGATGGTGGTGATGGTGGTGGTGGTGATGGTGGTGATGGTGGTGGTGGTGGTGTGGTGGTGGCGTTATTTGTAATTAAAACGCAGAGCGCTCGACGAAGCGAGCTGGGCTCGGGCAGATCTCCAGGTGGTGACGATCCCGATGGGGGACGAGAAGTGGTGATGTGGGGGAGGGGCGGAGGGGAGGGGCGGGGGGGAGACGACACACACAGAGAGAGAGACACCACAGAAGAGACGCACACACACACACACAGAAACACACACGGAGAGAGACGCACACACACACAGAGAGACACACACAGAGAGAGACACACACACACAGAAACACACACAGAGAGACACACACACAGAGAGAGACACACACACACAGAGACACACAGAGAAAGAGACAAACACACACACAGAGACACACACACACAGAGACACACACACAGAGAGAGAGGCACACACACAGAGAGAGAGAGACACACACCGAGAGAGACACACACAGAGAGAGAGAGACACACACACAGAGAGAGGCACACACACACACAGAGAGAGACACACACCGAGAGAGACACCACACACAGAGAGAAACACACAAAAAAAAAAAACACAGAAGAGAGCACACACACAGAGAGAAGAACCACCACCACACAGGAGAGACACACACACAGAGAGAGGCACACACACAGAGAGAGACACACACAGAGAGACACACACACGGAGAGAGACGCACACACACAAGAGAACCACACACAAGAACACAACAGAGAGACACCACACACAGAGAGAGAGACACACACACACAGAGACACACACAGAGAGAGAGNCACACAGAGAGAGACACACACAGAGAGAGACGCACACACAGAGACACACACACAGAGAGACACACACACACAGAGGACACACACACAGAGAGAGAGACACACACACACAGAGACACACACAGAGAGAGAGACACACAGAGAGAGAGACACACACACACACACAGAGAGAGACACACACAGAGAGAGACACACACACAGAGAGACACACATACAGAGAGAGACACACACACACGGAGAGAGACGCACACACACACAGAGAGACGCACACACAGAGAGAGAGAGAGACACACACACACAGAGACACACAGAGAGAGAAAGAGACAAACACACACACAGAGACACACACACAGAGACACACACACACAGAGAGAGGCACACACAGAGAGAGAGAGAGAGAGACACCACACCGAGAGAGACACACAGAGAGAGAGAGAACACACACACAGAGAGACACACACAGACAGAGACACACACACGGAGAGAGACATACACATACAGGAGAGAACACCACACAGAGAGACGCACACACACACACACACAGAGAGAGAGACACACACCCAGAGAGAGAGACACACACACAGAGAGAGACGCACACACACACATAGACAGAGACACAACACACAGAGAGAGAGACACACAGAGACACACACACACACGAGAGAGAGAGAGACACAAGACAGACACACGCACACAGAGAGAGACGCACACACACACCAGAGGCACACACACATACAGAGACACACACACAACGAAGAGAGACACACACCGAGAGAGAGAGAGAGCGATGGCTAAGGAGAGGGCCTTCGATCAGCCGTTGGATTGACGAAGGGGTTTGGAGGAGGGGGGGGTGGGCGAGTTGACATTTCTGTTCGCGACTCCGCTCATCGCCGCGTGCCGCAGAGAGCACAGAGTCAGGATGACTCCACATCGAGAGCTGCGTGGAATCACGTCCCACCCAGATTCGGAAGGACGCCGCTGCTGCTTCTGCTGCTGCTGTTGCTGCTGCTACTGCTGCTGCTACTGTTGCTGCTACTGCTGCTGCTGCTACTGTTGCTTCTGCTGCTGCTGCTGCTTCTGCTGCTGCTGTTGCTGCTGGCTACTGCTGCTGCTGCTACTGTTGCTGCTGTTGCTGCTGCTATTGCTGCTGCTGCTGCCGCTGTTGCTGCTGCTACTGCTTCTGCTGCTGCTGCTCTGCTGCTGCTGCTACTGCTTCTGCTGCTGCTTCTGCTGCGCTGCTACTGCTGCTTCTGCTGCTGCTGCTGCTACTGCTGCTGCTGTGCTGCTGCTGCTTCTCTGCTGCTGCTGCTGCTTCTGCTGCTGCTGCTGTTTCTGCTGCTGCTTCTGCTGCTGCTCTTGCTGCTGCTGCTGCTACTGCTGCTGCTGTTGCTGCTGCTGCTTGCTGCTGCTGCTGCTGCTTCTGCTGCTGCTGTCACTCGCTCCTACTGCTGCTACTGCTGGCTGCTGTTGCTGCTGCTGCTTCTGCTGCTGCTACTGCTGCTGTCTGCTGCTGCTGCTACTGCTGGCTGCTGCTTCTGCTGCTGCTGCTGCTGCTACTTCTGCTGCTACTGCTGCTTCTGCTGCTGCTACTTCTGCTGCGCTACTGCTGCTACTGCTGCTACTGCTTCTGCTGCTACTGCTGCTACCTGCTGTTGCTGCTACTGCTGCTAAGCTGCTGCTGCTACTTCTGCTGCTGCTACTGCTGCTACTGCTGCTGCTGCTACTGCTGCCTGCTGCTACTTCTGCTGCTGCTACTGCTGCTACTGCTGCTACTGCTGCTGCTACTTCTGCTGCTGCTACTGCTGTTGCTGCTACTGCTGTTGCTTCTGCTCTGCTGTTGCTGCTACTTTTTCTGCTTCTGCTGCTGCTGCTTCTGCTGCCGCTACTGCTGCTGCTGCTGCTTCTATCTGGCTGCTGTTACTGCTGCTGTTTCTACGCTACGCTGCTGCTGCGACTGCTGTGCTGCTACTGCTGCCGGAGAGCAGAGTGCGTGGAACGACGCTGACGCGCCGAATGAACGCCTCGTGCGAGGCACAAACATCGCCACCCTTAACGTCAAACCACCGCCTCCTGACTTTGACATTCCCCCCTCCCCTCCCATGCTCCTCCTCCACCCCCCCTCCTCCCCAATCCTCTCCCCCTCCTCCTCCCCCCTCCTCCCCTCCTCCTCCTCCAACCCCCTCCTCCCCTCCCCCCCATCTCCTTTCCCCCTCCTCCTCTCCCCCCCCACTCTTCCCCCCCTTCCTCCTCCCCCCCCCCTCCTCCTCCCCCTCCTTCTTCCCCCTTCTCCCCCTCCTTCCCCCCCCTCCTCCTCCTCCATCCCCCTTCCCTCCCCCTCCTCCTCCTCCTCTTCCTCCCCCCCCTCCCCCTCCTCCTCCTCCCCCTTCCTCCTCCCCCTCCTCCTCCCCCCCCCTCCTCCTCCCCCTCCTCCCCTCCCATCCTCCCCCCCTCCTCCTCCTCTCCCTCCCCCCCCCCCTCCCTCCTCCTCCCTTCCTCCTCTCCCCTCCTCCTCCTCCACCCCCCCTCCTCCCTCTCCCCTCCTCTCCACCCCTCCCCCCCCCCCCCCCTTCCTCTACAATCGACCGCGTGGCTTATGGCTCCGCGTTCACACGGGGGACCCGACACTCAGTCAACGCCATCCCAGCGGCGTCAGCGTGAGCCTGAGAAGAGAAAAGAAAAGTCGCACTCCGTAACTCTAGATTT
>MU249632.1:4022666-4027666 GCA_018977245.1 Lethenteron camtschaticum
CGATTCTTTCACGATTGCAATTTAGCAGCACTCAGCCAGATCGGCACCGACCACGGAAGACAGAAGCACGGAATGCACGCGTGGGAATTCAAAGAATAAAACTCTCTCCCGTGTGCGACTTCGGCGATGAACACTTGAACCACGGTCCACACAAAATCGCACTGCCCCAAACGCACGTGTGGATTTGAAGGGTGTGTGCATGAATGAGTGAATAAGTGGGTTGGGTGAGTGGATGAGTGCGTGAGCGAATTAGCGAGTGAGTGGGTGGATTGAGCGAGCGGGTGAGCGATTTGGTGAGTGAGCGAGCGAGTGGGTGATTGAGTGAGCGAGCGAGAATTGGTGGGTGAATGAATTAACTGGTGAGTGAGCGAGCGAGTGGGTGTGTGAATAATTGAATGAATCAGTGATCGGGTGAGTGAATGAGTGAGCGAGAATTGGTGGGTGGATGAATTAACGGGTGAGTGAGCGAGCGAGTGGGTGTGTGCATGCATGAGTGAATGAGTGATCGGGTGAGTGAATGAGTGAGTGATGTGGGTGATTGAGTGAGCGAGAATTGTGGGTGGATGAATTAACGGGTGAGTGAGCGAGTGAGTGGGTGTGTGCATGAATGAGTGAATGAGTGATCAAGTGAGTGAATGAGTGAGCGATGTGGATGATTGAGTGAGTGAGTGAGCGAGAATTGGTGGGTGAATAAATTAACGGGTGAGTGAGTGAGCGAGTGGGTGTGTGAATAATTGAATGAATGAGTGATCGGGTGAGTGAATGAGTGAGCGATGTGGATGATTGAGTGAGCGAGAATTGGTGGGTGGATGAATTAACGGGTGAGTGATCGACCGTGTGAATGGGTCAGTCAACGCGTGGGCGCGTGGAAGGGTGAGTGAGTGAGTGATTGCCTGGGTGGTGGGATGCATCCGCGATTCATCTCAGAGCAATTGAATGGCTGAATCACTCAGAACTGAATCTCTTAGGATTACCCATTACATGCTGAAACGAAAGAGAGAGAGAGAGATCACAACAATCAGTAAACTACGAAGACAACCCAATTGCGTCTAATTATCTCAAAACTCAAAAGTCGTAACCGCCAGCAAATTCGGGGGTTAAATCTAAAAAAATGTAATCAACGCGCGCGGATGGAATATTCATGGAAGGAACCGGAGTTGAGTATAGTCATCAAACAAAGTGTTAATTAATAAGACCCATTTTTTATCGTGTTATATTACGGTACAAACATTGACGCGTGCGTGGCTAATTAAAGCGGGAACCGCAGTTGGAGTGAGACACCAAAAGCCAGCAACCTCTAATTAATAAACTGCAATGAAAACAATAATAACCTTAAACATTTCCGCGAGAAAAATACGACGCGCGCGCGAACGCAAAGATGACTTCACGAGTTCACGACGGACGGATGATGGACTGTAATATAAAAAAAAATTTAAAAAGCGAAATAAAAATAAAACATAATAAAATAATTCTCACGACGTTACGGCCACAAACGCAAGCAGCCGTCCTCAGGTGGAGAACAGGTCTGTCGAGAAGACAGAGTCAGATGTTTTATTTCCATTCTACGTGACTTTACCGAAAGAACCAAGAAGATGAATCCCTGCAGTCACGAAAGCTTTAAATCGAAATTTAAGATGTTTTTGTTATTATTTTATAATGTCTAATTTTTTTTTTTTATTATTTTCCTTCTACGTGACTTTACCGAAAGAACCAAGAAGATGAATCACTGCAGTCACGAAAGCTTTAAATCGAAATTTAAGATGTTTTTGTTATTATTTTATAATGTCTAATTTTTATTTTTTTATTATTTTCCTTCTACGTGACTTTACCGAAAGAACCAAGAAGATGAATCCCTGCAGTCACGAAAGCTTTAAATCGAATTTTTTTGCGTGGATGGTACGAAGGCAAAGAGGCCGCGAACGCATTGAAGTCGTCACAGCGGGGTGAGACGGTGATGATGAGGGCGTTGATGAAGAGAGGGAGAATTTTATCTCATTATGTCTGTCGACTCCGTAGTGGGGGGGGGGATAAAGTAATTTAAACACACACAACAACAAAAACAGCTGATTAGGCATGGTCGGGGCAGCACAATTAATTACAGTCTTTATGCCACGCAGAACACTGCCTCTCCTACTCATAGCTGTGCGGTGTTTGTCTTTGTGTGTTTGTGTGTGTGTTTGTTTGTGTGTGTGTGTTTGTCTGTGTGTGTTTGTCTCTGTGTGTTTGTCTCTGTGTGTTTGTGTGTGTGTGTTTGTGTGTGTGTGTTTGTTTGTGTGTTTGTCTTGTGTGTTTGTGTGTGTGTGTTTGTTTGTGGTGTTTGTGGTTTTGTGTTTGTGTGTGTGTTTGTCTTTGTGTGTTTTGTGTGTGTGTGTTTGTCTTTGTGTGTTTGTTGTGTGTGTTTGTGTGTGTTTGTGTTTTGTGTGTGTGTGTGCTTGTTTGTGTGTGTTTGTCTCTGTGTGTTTGTGTTTGTGTGTTTGTCTTGTGTGTTGGTGTTGTGTTTGTGTGTGGTTTGTATTTGTGTGTTTGTTCTGTGTGTTTGTGTGTGTTTGTTCTGTGTGTTTATGTGTTTGTGTGTGTTTGTGTGTGTGTTTGTGTGTGTGTTTGTGTGTGTGTTTGTGTGTGTTTGTGTGTTTGTGTGTGTGTTTGTCTTTGTGTGTGTGTTTGTCTTTGTGTGTTTGTCTTTGTGTGTTTGTGTGTTGTTTGTCTTTGTGTGTTTGTCTTTGTGTGTGTTTGTATTTTTGTTTGTGTGCTTGTATGTGTGTGTTTGTCTCTGTGTTTGTGTGTGTGTGTATGTGTGTGTATGCTTGTGTGTGTGCTTGTCTCTGTGTCTTTGTGTGCAGAAAATTGTCACAGCAGGGAGCATCTGCCGGTCATCTCAGTCAGTCAACCCATGGCACCTGGGTCTGTGTGCGACTAACTGCCTAGGTGTGTGACTGACTACCAATGTGGTCGACTGACTGCCTTGGTGTATGACTGACTGCCTAGGTGTGTGACTAGGAAGGTAACCAAATCACCCAAACACATAAAATGCCACTAAACCATTCTCATCCTACCAGGTAAAGCCCACTGAGGTATTAACGTATTCTTCAGAAGCGATCTGGCCAAACTTAATAGCTCAACAAAGTGGCCCATTATTTGGACATATTAGTACCACATTCATCTAAATAATCTCAATGCATGTGTCTAAATGTGGAGGGAAAAACCGGAGAACCAGGAGAAAAAATCGACGAGACCACGGGGTGAGAGAGACACGCAAACTCAAATATACAGCAGCAGGAGTCAGAGTCGGGATCGAACCCACGACCTCCTGCGTACCAGGCGATGTAGTTAACATCTCATCATCGAGAGAGAGATGCAAACTCCAAATATATACAGTAGGAGTCAGGGTCGGGATCGAACCCCTGACCTCCTGTACACCAGGCGAGGTAGTTAACATCTCCTAGCCACCGTGATAGTGATGATGAGAGAGAGAGACACGCAAACTCCAAATATACAGCAGCAGGCGTCAGAGTCGGGATCGAACCCACGACCTCCTGTACACCACGCGAGGTAGTTAACATCTCCTAGCCACCGTGATGATGATGATGAGAGAGACACGCAAACTCCAAAAATACAGCAGCAGGCGTCAAAGTCGGGATCGAACCCACGACCTCCTGTATACCAGGCGAGGTATTAACATCTCATAGCCACCGTGATAGTGATGATGAGAGAGAGAGACACGCAAACTCCAAATATACAGCAGCAGGCGTCAGAGTCGGGATCGAACCCACGACTCCTGTACACCAGGCGAGGTAGTTAACATCTCCTAGCCACCGTGATGATGATGATGATGAGAGACACGCAAACTCCAAAAATAGCAGCAGGCGTCAAAGTCGGGATCGAACCCACGACCTCCTGTATACCAGGCGAGGTAGTAAACATCTCACCACCGTGATGATGATGATGAGAGAGAGAGACACGCAAACTCCAAAAATACAGCAGCAGGCGTCAGAGTCGGGATCGAACCCACGACCTCCTGTACACCAGGCGAGGTAGTTAACATCTCATAGCCACCGTGATGATGATGATGATGAGAGAGAGACATGCAAACTCCAAATATACAGCAGCAGGCGTCAGAGTCGGGATCGAACCCCGACCTCCTGCGTACCAGGCGAGGTAGTTAACATCTCCTAGCCACCGAGAGAGAGATGCAAACTCCAAATATATTTTGGAGGCGTTAGGGTCGGGATCGAACCCCCGACCTCCTGCGTACCAGGCGAGGTAGTTAACATCTCTCAGCCACCGTAACGCAGCGTCGCCAATTAAAAGTTTTCTCATCTCGTCATCAAGAACACACAAAAAAGGCCGTCAATTCAACGAGGCCCGAATCACAACCCTAATTGGTCGGCACTCACTCACTCACGCACGCACGCACCCCTTCGGAGTCGAGAGGCACGGCGTAATTTATTTAAGCAAAGCGTAGAACCGACGCTGTTCACTCTTCCGTTTGAATTTTCTTTTTAATAAGAGACGGCTGTCATTGTCACGATGCCTCTGTTCACAATACTCCTTTCTGTACTGGGAGCACTAAAAATAAGCCGCGTTCTATATTTTAAATGTATTATTAAAATTCCAAGATAACACGTATCGTCAGGGTTTTTTTTTATTTGAAACATTCTCTCGGGTTTAAAGAATGTTTGGGGTGGGGGGGAGAGCGAAAAAATTACGTTGATAGGAGCGGACGGAGAAAGTTAAAGGGATTAAATTTTTCTTTTGTTCTTTCGGTAAAGTCACGTAGTTAAAAAATTTATAATAAAATTAAGTGAATGAAAAAACCACGACGTTTCGATCGCAACACAAGCGGTCGTGATCAGGGAAAAGGGGGTGGGGGGGGGTTAGCCTCTAAAGGCAAACTGTTGATAAAGGTTTTGAGATGGGAGTAGCCCAAGTGTATCAGCGGCAAGGATTTTAAGTGGTCAGTCCTCTGTCTTCGTTACGACCACCGATTTGGTGGAACCTAT
>MU249632.1:4032666-4055166 GCA_018977245.1 Lethenteron camtschaticum
TTAAGGCTATACGGGGGATCTTTGTGTATGTGACGATGTTAATATGTAAATAGCTGTGCGCGTGTGCGGCCTATCACTCGGAGAGACCCAATTCCCCACACAGATACAGTGCCCGCGCACGTCTGAACGAGCGGGCGTTACCGTCATCACAAAGATGCCCTTGGGGGAGCGGTGGTGCAGTGGTTAGCGCATTGTGTGTGTGTGCGGAGTGGTGGTTCGGTGGTTAGCGCACTGTGTGTGTGGGGGGAGCATTTGTGCAGTGGTTAGCGTGTTGTGTGCGTGTGAGGGGGGGGGATGGGAGCGGTGGCGCAGCAGTTAGCGTGCTGCGCTACTAAGAACCCAGAGGCCCACTCGAGTTCGATTCCACCAAACACCCTGCTACGATCATTCTGAGCTGATCCCTCGGCCTCCCGCTAGGTCGACTCAGCCTCCGAAATGAGAACTGTGTAAACGTGTCGCCAACTCGGAGAGACAAAGGCGGCCGGGCGAGGTTGCTGGCCACCGGCCCCCTCGTGTGCCACACAGCGCGCGCCTTCTCAAGAGGCTGCTCGCGAAACGACGGGGGGATGGGGAGATATCTTTGTATCATTACCCCACCCATCACCACCATCACCACCATCACCACCGTCGTCTCTCCGTGCATCAACGCTCCACTGTCTCTGGGGGTAGATTCGGTACGTGTCCCCACCCCCGTCCCCATCATTGCGCCTCCTCCGTCGCTATTAAAAGAAAATCTCCTGGTGGCTGCTCAGCTCCGGAGGGGGCAGTGGCTTAGATGGGGGTGGGGGAGGGGGGTGTGTTTGTCACCTGGCCGCGTTTGACCCCGTGGAAAGATGTTAACTACCTCGCATGGTACGAGGAGGTCGTGGGTTAGATCCCCACCCTGACGCCTGCTGCAGTATATTTGGAGTTTGCGTGTCTCTCTCTCATCATCATCATCACGGTGGCTAGGAGATGTTAACTACCTCGCCTGGTACGCAGAATTATTGACCGGCTAATGTTGGTTCCCCACCTCCGCCGCCACCTGTGCGCGTTCGTGTCTGCATCAAATTGCCATACCCGTATTATTGCACGGAAAAAATTTTAGTAAAAAAATAATCAAAAAATGCGTAGGATGAACATTGAACATTGACATTTCTTGGGGCACGGGGTGACCAAGACGGTCTGAGCTGGTCTGTAATAAGGCAGGGCACTGATAAGGGTTGACAGCTATGATTTGTCATCACCACCATCGTCATCGTAGTAGTACTGTAATCATGTCCACGTGTATCCATATTGCAATCCACTGCTGAATGAGTCCCCTCCCCGTATTCTACCTGGGCAGTGCCTCCCCTCCCTGCCCAATTACCCAGCTAATCGTGAAAGGTGACCCCTACATAATGTTCTATATATACACACACACACGCGCACACACACACACAGCATATCTACGTTTGTATTGAGTGACTGTGAGTGAGTGAGCGAGCGGGCGAATGTAATTGATCAAAACGACCTTCAGCGAGTCTCTTGTGATCGTATTACGGTAACAGGGCACGTGGCCACGTGGCCACGCTTACTCGTGAAATCGTTGAGACGCAGGGAGAGGGCACCCTGCCACTGGGTCAAACTGGGCCTATGTGTGCCTATGCATGTGTCTCTCTCTATGTTGTTGTTGTTGTTTGACTTGCATCCCACTGGGATTTTTGCACACAGCGTTGGTGTGCGGTGTTTTTTTCTGCAATATTTTGCTGTCTTTTCTTGGATTTTCTGTTTGCACTCAGTCACATATTCACTTTAAGATGTTTTTTTGTTCATGTTTTTGTTTTTTGTTTGTTGCGGTTGCACCCGATTCAAGAGCCGAATGGCTCACAGGGCTATACCTAATAAATGAACTTGAATCTCTGTGATATCTGTCTGCTTATATGTCTGTCTATATGTCTCTGGTTTCTGTGTTTTATCTCCCTCTCAAATTTAGCATTCTCAGGAAGAACGGAATCAACCAGGTAGGGTGTTGACTGTTATGTTATCCGACTCTCTGTTGTATTACATCTCATAGTCACCGTGATGATGATGAGAGAGAGAGACACGCAAACTCCAGGCGTCGTCAGAGTCGGGATCGAACCCACGACTCCTGCGTACCAGGCGACGTAGTTACCATCTAATAGCCACCGTGATGATGATGAGAGAGAAACACAAACTCCAAATATACAGCAGCAGGCGTCCTCAGGGTTGGAATCGAACCCACGACTCCTGCATACCAGGCGAGGTAGTTAACATATCCTAGCCACCGTGATGATGATGATGAGAGAGAGAGACACGCAAACTCCAAATACACAGCAGCAGGCGTCAGGGTCAAGATCGAACCCACGACCTCCTGCGTACCAATAGTTAACATCTCCTAGCCACCTTGATGATGATGATGATGAAAGAGACACGCAAACTCCAAATATACAGCAGCAGGCGTCAGGGTCGGGATCGAACCACGACTCCTGCGTACCAGGCGACGTAGTTACCATCTCCTAGCCACCGTGATGATGATGATGATGAGAGAGACACGCAAACTCCAAATATACAGCAGCAGGCGTCGTCAGGGTCGGGATCTAACCCACGTCCTCCTGCATACCAGGCGAGGTAGTTAACATCTCCTAGCCACCGTGATGATGATGANGAGAGAGACACGCAAACTCCAAATATACAGCAGCAGGCGTCGTCAAGGTCGGGATCGAACCCACGACCTCCTGCGTACCAGGCGAGGTGGTTAACATCTCCTAGCCACCGTGATGATGATGATGATGAGAGAGACACGCAAACTCCAAATATACAGCAGGTGTCCTCAGGGTCGGATCGAACCCACGACATCCTGTATACCAGGCGAGGTAGTTAACATCTCCTAGCCACCGTGATGATGATGATGAGAGAGAGACACACAAACTCCAAATATACAGCAGCAGGCGTCGTCAGGGTCGGGATCTAACCACGTTCTACTGCATACCAGGCGAGGTAGTTAACATCTCCTAGCCACCGCGGCGCCTACAGCGACATCCACTCTTCAAACACCTCAAAGATGACACCACAAAGTCGTCCTCAACGCGGCACGTGTTGTGAGCATGACGGGGGGGTGGGTGGGGGTGGTGGATTGCTTGTGTCGCCACGCGCCGTCGGCCCTTCATCGTTGGCTGCCTGCAGACGCTAATTGCCCATCGCTTTAAGTACAGAGGTGCATAGAATCATCGAACGATTGTGAACTACCCTCGTGATCAATGTGGGTGTCCGCTGCTTGCAGGAATTGTTACGGCGCATTAATCGTCGCAGATAAGAGAGCGAGCGTGCACGTGCACGTGCGTGTGTGCGTGTGTGTGCGACTGTGCGTGTGTGTGTGCGCGTGTGTGCGTGCGCGTGTGTGGTGTGTATGTGCGTGTGTGTGCGTGTGTGTGTGCGTGTGTGTGCGTGTGTGTGTGCGCGTGTGTGCNTGTGTGTGTGCGCGTGTGTGCGTGTGTGTGTGTGTGCGTGTGTGTGCGTGTGTGTGTGTGCGTGTGTGTGTGTGCGTGTGTGTGGTGTGCGTGTGTGAGTGTGTGAGTGTGCGTGTGTGTGTGCGTGTGTGTGAGTATGCGTGTGTGTGTGTGTGTGCGTGTGTATGTGTGTGTGTGCGCGCATGTGTGTGTGCGCGCCTGTGTGTGTGTGTGCGTATGTGTGCGTGTGTGCGTGCGTGCGTGTGTGTGCTTGCTTGTGTGTGTGTGCTTGCCTGTGTGTGTGTGCGCGCATGTGTGTGTGTGTGCGTGTGTGCGTGTGTGTGCGCCTGTGTGTGTGCGTGTGTGCGCGCCTGTGTGTGTGTGCGTCTGTTGCGTGTGTGCGTGTGTGTGTGTGCGCGACTGTGTGTGTGTGCGTGTATGTGCGCCTGTGTGTGTGCGTGTGTGTGTGCGTGTGTGTGTGCGTGCGTGTGTGTGTGCGTCTGTGCGTGTGTGCGTGTGTGTGTGTGCGTGTGTGTGTGCGTGTGTGGTGTGTGCGTGTGTGTGTGTGCGTGTGTGCGTGCGTGTGTGCGTGTGTGTGCGTGTATGTGTGTGTGCGTGTGTGCGTGTGTGCGCGCTGTGTGTGCGTGTGAGTGTGTGTTGCGTGTGTGCGTGTGCGTGTGTTGCGTGTGTGCGTGTGTGTGTGTGCGTGTGTGTGTGAGTGTGTGCATGTGTGTGTGCGCGCCTGTGTGTGCGCCTGTGTGCGCGTGTGTGTGTGCGCCTGTGTGTGTGTGTGCGTGTGTGTGCGTGTGTGTGTGCNTGTGGTGTGAGTGTGTGCGTGTGTGTGCGCGTGTGTGTGTGCGCGTGTGTGTAGCGGTTAGCGCGCTGCGCTATGAACCCGGCGACCCGAATCCCGCTCACGGCCAACACCAGTGACGATTATCTGAAGCGGTCATGGGCCTCCCCGAGGTCGACTCAGCCTCAAATGAGTACCTAGTGCGGTGTGCAAAACGTCGCCACCGGGGAGACAAAGGCGGTCGGGCGTGGTGTTGACCACCCACCCCTCGTGTGCCGTGCCGGCCTTCATGGGTGCTCGCTAACAGCACTTGCCCCTACAGTCTGTTGAGGCTACACGGGTGAGCTTTATCTTTGTTTGGTGAGCGGTGTGCGGATCCGGGCCACAGATCTTAGAAATGTAAGAAGCGTCACTCCCATTTCATTGATTCAATTCGTTAAATTGTTGCTGCAGCTGGCCAGTTTGCTAGCAGCAACGTTGCCATTGGCGTTGCAACAACGACATTGCACTGACATTGCAACAACAACAACAACAACAAAGTTGCCATTGGCGTTGCAACAACGAGATTGCACTGACATTGCAACAACAAAGTTGCCTCTGACATTGCAACAACGACGTTGCACTGGCATTGCAACAACAACAACACCGTCGCCACTGGCGTCACAAGAACATCGGCCACTACAAGCAACAACAACAACAAACAAAGCAACAACAACAACCAAAACAAAAACAACAACAAAACAACAACAACAAAAACAACAACAAAACAACAAAAACAACGGCTCCACCTCTTTCTCTTTTCTCTTCGCCCCTCCCCCCTCCCTCTGCTCTCCCGTAGGCCTCGGCAAGGCAAGGTAAAAGTTTAAAGGTAAAACGCAACGAGCCTACCTTTACCCTACGTTTTACCTTACCACAATACCATCACTCTACCCTTACCTTTCACCCTTTAGCAGGTAAGGTAAAACGCAACGAACCTACCTTTACCCTACCTTTTACCCTTACCACACACAAATGACCCGATTACATGGTAATTACTAGGGAACTACTACACATGAACAAGGTTGATAACGGTAAACGCTATAAGGTAGAGCGCTTTATTCATATAGAATACTCTCGATGATTCCAATTTTACACGCTTTCTTTGAACTCACTCTGTCTGTTGTTGTTGTTGTTATTGTATCCTCAAATCTTGTAACTCAATTTTAACCCACTTCCCAATGTGGTATCGACTGCAAACTTGGTATACTTATGTCGTACTGATGACAACACTGTATTCTATCATTAATAAGTATAACCCGTAAAAACAAAGTTTTTCACTCTAAATCCTTTATATGCGTGGCGGCTAGAGTCCTCTCGTCCTCTGGCTTGAGATGGCTGCCACCTATGGGTCAGATGATTGTCTGCCAGTATTAAGCAATTGGTAATTAAATATTTAATTTGTTTTCCCTAAACAGTGTAAAATTTTGGAAAAAAAATTTGACGAACATTAATTGTCACGCACAACGAGTCTGTGTGCAAAATGTCAGCTCGATTGGATCACGGGAAGTGGGTTAAAAAACGACCGAAAGATTTGCACGTTTGTAAGCAAGCAAGCAAGCAAGTGAACTTAATATAAAGGATTTAAAAATATGTATATTTTTAAACCATCTTTGTTAGATGTTATGTTTCGGCTTGGCTCTAATTGTCCACGCTCAACTGACGTTGGCTGTAATTGGCCACGGCCCCTTACTTCATGGCAAGCTTACACTACTATGCACTACACTACGATGCACTATACACTACTATACACACTATACACTACTATACACTACACTACTATACACTACACTATACACTACACTATACACTACTATACACACTATACACTACTATACACTACACTACTATACACTACACTATACACTACACTATACACTATACTACACTATACACTACACTATACACTACACTATACACTACTATACACTACACTACTATACACTACACTATACACTACACTATACACTACTACACCATACACTACTATACACTACACTATACACTACTATACACTACACTATACACTACACTACTATACACTACACTACGATACACTAACACTACATACACCATACACTACTATACACCACTATACACTACTACACCATACACTACTATACACTACACTATACACTACTATACACTACACTATACACTACACTATACACTACTATAGACTACTATACACTACACTATACACTACACTATACACTACTACACACTATACACTACTACACTATACAATACACTACACTATACACTACACTATACACTACACTACACTATACACTACTACACTACACTATACACTAACACTAAACTACACTATACACTACACTATACACTACTAAACTACACTATATACTACACTATACACTACACTATACACTACTAAATACACTATACACTACTAAACTACACTATACACTACACTATACACTACTAAACTACACTATACACTACTACACTACACACACTACACTACACTCTACACACTACTATACACTACACACTATACACTTTACACTATACTATACACACTACACACTACTACACTACTATACATTATACACTACACACTATACACTACACTATAC
This sequence comes from Lethenteron camtschaticum, assembly GCA_018977245.1. NCBI lineage: Eukaryota > Metazoa > Chordata > Hyperoartia > Petromyzontiformes > Petromyzontidae > Lethenteron > Lethenteron camtschaticum. The sequence goes on from MU249632.1 coordinate 4,039,524, forward strand.
ACTACACTATACACTACACGACTACGCACAGACTCCATCTCTTCCTGGGGCAATTCCCCGGCGTTCCCAGGCCAGCCGAGTGACCTCGCCACCCCTCCCCTCCCCCCAGCGCGACCTTGTCCGGTCACGAGGTCTTCTTCTTTTCCATCATCATCACTCCATAATAACTCCATTTACATCGCGGCATTTCACCAAGGATCTCAACAACGCTGTACAGAACACAGCAGCAGCAGCAGCAGCAACAGCAGCAGCCACTCAGCATATACAAATAATTGTATCACTCTTCTTGGTTTTCTCGGTCAAGTCACGGAGAAGGGAAGTAATAAAATAATAAAACATAATAAAATAAAATTCTCACGACGTTTCGGCTACAACGCAAGCAGCCGTCTGCAGGTGAAGAATGAGACACTGCCAAGCTAGGAGCTTATATATAAGCTGGGTAGGAGGTGGAAGAAGAGCGCCTTAACAAAAAGAATGTGCATATCAATTGTATTACTGGTCAACAAAAAAAAACTTTTTTCTGGCCTGGACTTTTGCAGCTGTTTTAGACTAATTTCAGGGTGCTGATTCCAAATCTGATCTCAGATTTGCTCTATCACATATCATTTTTATGCTATCGGTATACCCCATTGTCATTGATTTTACCCGAAATTAACTCTGTCACTTATGATTGCAAGTTGTTGCGAGTCGGTGACTGCTTTAGTGTTAAAATATGGTTGCTGTATTGTTAGGATAGTGTGTTTATAATATAATTTTATGTAGATATCCACATTTATTTAATATTTTTCTGCTGCAGTTTTTATTTAAAATGCAATATTTGAAATCTCAAAAACCTGATGTGGTTGACAAAAACTGATGCCAGATTTGGAATCAGCACCCCAAAATTACCTTAAAACCGTTGGAATACCTTATGCCAGAAAAAGTGTGTTGACCAGTGTATTAGAATCCATTTACTAAATGGAGATGCTTACATTCTAGATTTGAAGCTTTCGTGACTGCAATGATTCATATTCTTAGGTTTTTTTCCGGTAAAGTCACGTAGGTAAAAAATTAAAATTAATAAAAATAAAATAAAAATGAAATAAAAATCACGACGTTGTGTTGCCTCCGAAACGTCGTGATTTTTATTTTATTTTTATTTTACTTTTATAAATTTTTATTTTTACCTACGTGACTTTGCCGGAAAAAAACCTAAGAGATGCTTACACTCGGCCCCCTCTGGGAGCGTCACTCGATGACCAGTTGAAGGATCCATTGCCCCAGGATGCCGTTCGGACACGTTTGTTGTTGTTGTTGTCCTTATTTGGCCCTGAAGAGAGGGCTGTTGTTATTGTTGTTGTTGTTGCTCTGGAGACCGAGATATTTGACGATGATCGATGTTCGGTCGCCGCGTTAATAGCAATTCTCACTACACAGAGTGAGCCGCGCCATGCCTGCCAGGTTCCACTCCACTGACATCACAATGATGATGATGTTTTAGTTTTTACTGGGTGGAACCTCCTGGTTACACCAGCCCACAGGGGATTATTGTGTCCGTCATGCAGGGAGGGGCTGAGTGGGGAGGGAGGGGCTGGGTGGTGAGGGAGGGTGGGGTGGGGCTGGGTGGGGAGGGTGGGTGGGGCTGGGTGGGGAGGGGCTGGGTGGGGAGGGTTGGGAGGGTGAGTGGGGAGGGTGGGGAGGGGCTGGGTGGGGAGGGTGGGGCTGGGTGGTGGGGGAGGGTGGGGAGGGGCTGGGTGGGGAGGTTGGGGAGGGTGGGGAGGGGCTGGGTGGGGAGGGTGGGGAGGGCTGGGTTGGGAGGGTGGGGCTGGGTGGGGTGGAGAGGGGTGGGGCTGGGTGGGGAGGGGCTGGTCACCCCGTGGTGCCCTTATAAAACTCAACGTTTAACCTACTCACGCCGGCTTGTGCCCGCCCTCACAGTCGGGCATATTTGCGGAATACACCACGCCGCCGTTGACCCTGGCCATTGACCGAGCAACCCAACGTTCCTACCAGCTCCCTCCGCAGGAATGTGTTAGGGAGCATTTCAAATGCGCCTGACATCTCGCAAGCTTGCCAGCCTCTTGTTTTATTAGCCTCGGGAACCCCCGCCATATAGAGCAGCTGTCCCTGTGTGGCACAAGGTGATGCAGCGTCGGGCCTGCAAGTGAGCATTAGTCTCTCAGTAGGGGACAATGATAATATCGGCAACGTTGCTATTAAGTGGTTATGTTTAATAATTTACTATTGGAGGTTTCGTAGATGAGGGATAACGCATGAATTGGTGAATGAGCGAGTGAGTGGGTGGGTGGGTGAGTGGGTGGGTGGGTGGGTGGGTGAGTGGGTGGGTGGGTGGGTGAGTGGGTGGTGGGTGAGTGGGTGGGTGGGTGGGTGAGTGAGTGGGTGGGTGGGTGAGTGGGTGAGTGAGTGGGTGGGTGGGTAAGTGGGTGGGTGAGTGAGTGGGTCGGTGGGTGAGTGGGTGGGGGGTGAGTGAGTGGGTGAGTGGGTGAGTGGGTGGGTGAGTGGGTGAGTGAGTGGGTGGGTGAGTGGGTGGGTGGGTGAGTGGGTGAGTGGGTGAGTGAGTGGGTGAGTGGGTGAGTGAGTGGGTGGGTGAGTGGGTGAGTGAGTGGGTGGGTGAGTGGGTAAGTGGGTGGGTGAGCGAGTGGGTGGGTGGGTGGGTGAGTGGGTGAGTGAGTGGGTGGGTGGGTAAGTGGGTGGGTGAGTGAGTGGGTCGGTGGGTGAGTGGGTGAGTGGGTGGGTGGGTGAGTGAGGTGGTGAGTTGGTGGGTGGTTGAATTGGTGGGTGGGTGAGTGGGTGGGTGGGTGAGTGAGGTGGTGAGTTGGTGGGTGGCTGAATTGGTGGGTGTGTCGGTGGGTGGGTGGATGAGTGAGTGGGTGAGTGACTGGGTGGGTGAATTGGTGGGTGGGTGACTGGGTGGGTGGGTGACTGGGTGGGTGAGTGAGTGAGTGGGTGAGTGGGTGGGTGAGTGGGTGGGTGGGTGAGGAAGATATCTCTATCACAGGCCAAACTCAGACACGCTTCTCAGCGCAGACCTGGTTCCATCCAAACCGTGAAAAATACTGCAATCAGTTCCAACACAGCGTCATCCGGTACAAGACATCAATACCAATCATTCTTTCCACCAAAACACAGATGCCAATTCTCGGACAGTTAGTAACCTGGGTGGGTGAGTGAATGAGCGAGTTCGTGAGTAACTGAGTGGGTTAGTTACTGAGTGAGTTCGCAAATTAATGTATGTCTCTGATGACCTTCTTTTGCACCGTACGTAGCCAACCGCGCTAATCGGAGGTGAATGAGTGAGTGGGCGGGTGAATAAATAAGTGAGTGAGTGGGTTAGTTCCAAAGCGAATTTGCTAAATAATTAGTGGGTGGTCGCGTGGGTGAGTGAATGGGTAAATAAATAAGTGAGTGAGCGGGTTAGTTTCTAAGCGATTTTGCTAAAGAATTAGTGGGTGGTCGAATGGGTGAGTGAATATGTGAGTGAGTGAGTGAGCGGGTTAGTTTCTAAGCGACTTTGCTAAAGAATCAGTGGGTGGTCGGGTGGGTGAGTGAATAGGTGAGTGAGTGAGTGAATACGTGAGCGTGTCGGTGAGTGCGTGGGTTTCTCAGTCAGCACCAGGCAGAGGTCGCAACCGGGTACCCGATACCGTACCCTACCCGATACCCGGCTACCGTACCCGGCCGGCTACGAGTACGGGTACCCGTTTGCGACCCTGGTGCGGCCGGGTACGGGTAGGCCGTGAGTCACTGGTGAGTAACTGTTTGTCACTCATTTCCCAATGTCTTGTCTCTTCTCACAATTCAAGTTCCTAGAATCAACCCACCCGTGCCTGCAACATGGCTTCATCCCAGAGGTCGCAATCAGGTACCGATACCCTACCCTGGTGCGGCCGGGTACGGGTACGGGTAGGGTACGGGTACGGCCGGGTACGGGTACGGGTAAGGAATCAAAACCCGTTTGCGACCTCTGGCATCAGGCGTATTGACACCGTGCGGAACACCACAATCAAGTTCAACGCGCAGCACTAAACATCGCCATCCAATCAATCCCCGCCAACCGAACACACAGCCTGCAAATTCCCCGACAGGTGACAACACATAGGCTCTAAACTAAACTATTAACTTTTAACGCCACCAGCTAAGGCCCAGAAATGCCGGCCCAAGGATGTGGCTTGGAGTGTGGGAATGTACAGCTGTAGAAAGAATACTCTGAACGCACAACGATTCGAAATGTGGAGGGGAAAAATCGGAGAACCTGGGGGAGAAATCCACGAGATACAGAGGGGGCACCGGGCGTCAGGGTCGGGATCGAACCCACGACCTCCTGCGCACCAGGCGAGGTAGTTAACATCTCATAGCCACCGTGATGGTGATGATGATGATGAGAGAGACACGCAAACTCCAAATATACAGCAGCAGGTGTAAAGATCGAGATCGAACCCACGACCTCCTGCGTACCAGGCGAGGTAGTTAACATCTCCTAGCCACCGTGATGATGAGAGAGACGCAAACTCCAAATATACAGCAGTCGTCAGGGTCGGGATCGAACCCACGACCTCCTGCACACCAGGCGAAGTAGTTCACATCCCCAGTGAGTCGTCAGCCCTCTGGGTGTGATTCGGGGTTTTCTTTCGTTGCCCGGCGACGTCCTAGCAATTGGACATACGCGTGACGCCGCTGACGGGATGGCGGGTGATGCGATAAGAGCAAAAACTGGGTAGAAAGTGAAACGGGGAGCGACGTTCATGGGCAGAAAGTGAAACTGGGAGCGACGTTCATGGGTAGAAAGTAAAACGGGGAGCGTCGTTCATTGACGGCTCCACGCGCCAACTAAATTGTCAGGCAGCAGAAAACATTTCCCTGAGCCTAGAAATAAAATATAGGCTCTGGAAGGATGTGTTTCCTCTGTTGATTGTAAAGAGAGAAAAAAAATACATTTGACATGTAGAGTACAATGTGTTTTGTTTCCTTTTTTTAAATAAATATCATTGTATAAAACCCATGTACGGCTGCCGAAACAGTAATAGCTTTTTCTTGTTGTTGTTGTAGCTGCTGCTGCTGCTGCAGCTCTCTTACGCTTGACAAGTGACGCGCATCCACACCGCCTGGCTCACCGCAACACCGTTAGCTCGTGACACGAGGATGATGACTTCACACGACACGAAGATGATGACTTCACCACTGTCAAGGGATAGGCACCAGCCGAGAGCCCGACACGAACGCACCCCCCCACCCCACCTCGTCTCTTTCTCTCTCTCTCCATTCCATTGTTGTCAGTCGAGTGAATCACAACACGAACCAGGAGCTGTCTCCACGTCAACCTCCCTTGCCCCCACCCCCCTTGCCCCACCCTTGCCCCACTCCTACCTTGCCCCCACCCCCTTGCCCCCCCCTCCCTTGCCCTCACCCTTGCCCCCCCTCCTACCCCTACCTTGCCCCCCTCCTTGCCCCCACCCCCTTGCCCCATTCCTCCCTTGCCCCCACCCCTCCCTTGCCCCCCCCTTGCCCCCCCCCTTGCCCCACCCCTCCCTTGCCCCCACCCCCCCCTTGCCCCCCCTTGCCCCCCCCTTGCCCCCACCCCCCCTTGCCCCCCTTTCCCCCACCCTCCCTTGCCCCCACCCCCCCTTGCCCCCCCTTGCCCCCACCCCCCCTTACCCCCTTGCCCCCCCCTTGTCCCACCCCCCTTGCCCCCACCTCCCCCCCCCTGGTGCAGGTGGATCACGTGGTTCGCGTGGATCATGTGGTACACGTGGTTCGCGTGGATCACGTGGTACACGTGGATCGCGTGGTACACGTGGGTCGCGTGGGTCACGTGGTACACGTGGATCGCGTGGTACACGTGGGTCGCTTGGGTCACGTGGTACACGTGGATCACGTGGTTCGCGTGCTCGCGCCGCTGACGGGCGTTTTGCGATTGAGGCTGTGACCTCTGTGCCGATATCTCGGGTCTGTGTCGAGTGTCCCGCAGTGAGCTTGCCACCACCATCACCACCACCATCATCACCGTCATCATCACGCTGGGACTGCCCCAGGGCGATGCGCGCTCCGAGCGACGGGTGATGGAAGTCGACTGCCTCTGGATTTTAAAAATACTAATAATAAACAACAACAACAACAACCTTTTTCGATTTAAAGCTTTCGTGACTGCAGGGATTCATCTTCTTGGTTTTTTCGGTAAACACGTAAAAGGGAAGTAATTATTTTATGTTTATTTTTATTATTTTATTATTTCCCTTCTACGTGACTTTACCGAAAACCAAGAAGGCAACATTTTCTTGGTTCTTTCGGTAAAGCACGTAGAAGGGAAATAATAAAATAAAAATAAAACACAATAAAATAATTCTCACGACGTTTCGGCCACAACGCAAGCAGCCGTCCTCAGGTGAAGACCAGGTCTGTCGGGGAGACAGCGTCTGAAAGAACCAAGAAGATGAATCCCTGCAGTCACGAAAGCTTTAAATCGAAAAACAACAACAACAACAAAACGCTCGTCGCGAAAGAGGGGCGTTAAAGTCACGGCGTCCGCACTGCGTTTTGTTTTTGCTGCTGCTGCTGCTGCGTTATAAGTGTTGCGATTATAATGTCATTGCGACGATTGCAATTGTCGCTCACTCTCGAAGGTCAGAGTTCGCCACGAGCCAAGTACCATGCCCGTAGTGACTAATGCCATATCTGCATTTCCTATAAATATGCTAAATTCCTCTTGATATGCAAATTCCTTTGTCAAGTCGCCCCTTCCCCCCCCCCCTCCAACCCAGCTTAAATATACGCTGCCAAGCCTGGTGGTGTTTCATTCAGACGCTGTCTTTCCGACAGACCTGTTCTTCACCTGAGAACGGCTGCTTGCGTTGTGGCCGAAATCGCTTTAAACTATTGTCATTGTAGTGCGTATTTATTGTGGCGCTGCACTCTGAAGTTGTAGGAGAAAACATTTATTAAAAGTCTATTTAATTAAGTAGAACGTGTTGTCTATATTTATTTAAAGTTGCGCATTTTGATGTGACGTCACATTTCTCAACCCCCCCCCCCCCACTCGTCACACATCGTCACAAATATCTGACCCCCTCACCTAGGTGCGTGACGTCATTTATGGACGGCCCCCTATGCACGCGTGCATAGCACGAAATTCTGTGAGGGTTGGGAGGGGGGGAGGGGTGCGCTCACAATGAGCAGTCATCTTCTTGGTTCTTTCGGTAAAGTCACGTAGAAGGGAAGTAATAAAATAATAAAAATAAACATGATAAAATACAATTCTCACGACGTTTCGGCCACAACGCAAGCAGCCGTCCTCAGGTGAAGAACAAGTCTGTCGGAAAGACAGACGCTGTCTTTCCGACAGACCTGTTCTTCACCTGACTTTACCGAAAGAACCAAGAAGATGAATCCCTGCAGTCACGAAAGCTTTAAATCGAAAGAGAATTATTTTATTATGTTTTATTTTTATTTTTTTATTATTTCCCTTCTACGTGACTTTACCGAAAGAACCAAGAAGATGAATCCCTGCAGTCACGAAAGCTTTAAATCGAAAGAGAATTATTTTATTATGTTTTATTTTTATTATTTTATTACTTCCCTTCTACGTGACTTTACCGAAAGAACCAAGAAGATGAATCCCTGCAGTCACGAAAGCTTTAAATCAAAAGAGAATTATTTTATTATGTTTTATTTTATTATTTTATTATTTCCCTTCTACGTGACTTTACCGAAAGAACCAAGAAGATGAATCCCTGCAGTCACGAAAGCTTTAAATCGAAATTTAATGAGCAGTCAATTATAATTATATAATAATTCGGCTACGTCCTTTGCTGCCAGAATCAAACCCTAACCCTGCACCCCCCCCCCTTCAAATCGATAACTATCCCGATTCTAGGTGGCGATCCGCTCGAGTAATTGATTATCTCTCTTCTGCCGTGTAGTACACGTGGTCTCCAGTGGGTACAAGGTTTACGGGACCCCCCCCCCCCCCGTGTCTCCCCCCACCCCATCATGGTACAGCAAATTCAACACAACTGTGTACGTGTGACGGCAACAGTGGCAATTATCAAATATGCTCAAAATGTCCCCACCCCACCCCAATATGTTGTTATAAAATAGATTTCTGTTTGTATGATTGTGGTTAAGCTCTAATCTCTGCATTACATAGAATGAAACAAGAAAAGGTTAAATAAGTATAACGAGTAAAAACAAAGTTTTTCACTATAATCCTTTATATGCGTGGCGGCTAGAGTCCTCTCGTCCTCTGGCTTGAGATAGCTGCCACCTATGGGTCAGATGATTGCATTGCACCATTAAGCAATTGGTAATTAAATATAACATTTTTGTCCTAAAAAGTGTAAAATTTTGGAAAAAATTTTAACGAACATTAATTGTCACGCACAACGAGTCTGTGTGGAAAATGTCAGCTCGATTGGATCACGGGAAGTGGGTTAAAAAACAATCGAAAGATTTGCACGGTCCTAAGCAAGCAAGCGAACTTAATATAAAGGATTTAAAAAAAAACGGAGCAATGCAATACAATTACACTATTAGACATTATTGTAAAAAATAAATTAAAAGTCCATCCCATGTGTTAGTGATTTTTTAATATTTTAGACAGGAAATTCGTTTTCAAATTTAGATTTTTTTTTTCTGGGGGGAACATCAAATGATAACCACGCAATTTACTCACTTTGGATCGCACGCACAGCGGCAAGCATCGACCCCCCACTGCGTCAACTCGGCAGGACCCTCCGAAAGAGAATCATGAGATTTTCCTGGGCAAACGAGTGGAGCCGTTATAATTAAAAGGATAGCTTTGACTTAAAACTTTCGTGACTGCAGCAATTCATAGTCGATGGTTCTTTCGGTAAAGTCACGTAGATAAAAAAAATATAATAGCAATAAAATAATAAAAATGAAAATAAAGTGAATAAAAAATAATAAAAATATCACGACGTTTCGATCGCAACACACGCGGTCGTCATCTGGAGCAGGGGGTTAGCCTCTGAGGGCAAACCGTTTATAAGGGTGGGGAGGGGCTGGTCACCCCGTGGTGCCCTTATAAAACTCAACGTTTAACCTACTCACGCCGGATTGTCCCCGCCCTCACAGTCGGCCATATTTGCGGAATACACCACGCCGCCGTTGACCCTGGCCATTGACCGAGCAACCCAACGTTCCTACCAGCTCTCTCGCAGGAGGAATGTGTTTATAAATGTGGAGGGGGAATAGCAGAGGTCCCGGAGAAATCCACGTGATCACGGGGAGAACACGCAAACTCAAAATACACAACAGGTGTCAGCGTCGGGGTTGAACCCACGACCTCATGTATACCAGGCGAGGGAGTTAACATCTTGCCACCGTAGTTGCGAACGCCTACGTGTCAAACTATACATACTTCATAAGAAATGATCGATTATAAGTTTTTAACAAAGAGACACACACGTTTCCGTGTTTGTGTCATATCTGATGGACGTAATTAAAACGTTGAGCAATCGTCGATGCCTAAGAACGCGGCGTTGATCGAGATCTCCACGTCACCGTGTATGGCTAGGAGATGTTAACTATCTCGCCTCGTGTACAGAAGTCGTGGGTTCGATCCCAACCCTGACGCCTGCTGTATCGTGGACCCCTATCTGGAAAAATAAAAATAAACATTTTTTAGTTTTTTAAACAAACGCGATCACCACCAACTCCAGAGAAGACAATAAATACATGAGAGTTTGCTAATAAATAAGGCATCAGGACATCAAACAAAAGATGCGTTGCTCATGAATATAAATGAGATGACAGCTTTTGAGAGGCATTCATCCAGCAGTGATGACCATAGCTGACGACGCTATTGACGATGGAACTATGGGCAGCAGAACAGAAATGTCATTACTGACTATGGGCGCAGCAAGGGAAAGGAGTGACCTCCCACCTCGCAGGAAATAATTATGTTTACGGAAGCTGCTGGTTATGTTGTGGAGAGGAGTGGACGGGGGAAAATACGGGGAGGAGAAATCACAGCAGTTCACAGGAGCGAGACCACCACATTGTGGTTTTTTTATACACATATATACGAAGCCTAATTATATTTACTTTTTCAGTTTATAAACTGGTCAATGGGAAGTCTTTGTTTGGGATTAAGAGTAATCTTTGCACTTTAACCCGGCGAGAGCACGCTTTGGGGGTCCATACCCCATTCGAATGAATCAGAATCGTAATATTCTTCGGTTTTTTCGGTAAAGTCACGTAGGTAAAACATTAAAATTAATAAAAGTAAAATAAAATAAAAAATTATATATACGGAGTGGTAGCTCTTGCAATCTCTCATTCACTTGATACAGCTGTCGGGCTGTGACGGTTCCACCTGAAGACGGAAGCTTGTGTTGCCTCCGAAACGTCGTGATTTTTATTTTATTTTACTTTTATTAATTTTAATGTTTTACCTACGTGACTTTACCGAAAAAACCTAAGAATATGAATCCTTGCAGTCACGAAAGCTTCAAATCTAGAATCAGAATCGCAATCTTTACTTAGCGAAGCTCAATAACCAAGGATTAAACACCCGAGTCCCGTTTCACGATTCGATTGTGAGCATTGCTCCCACGAGAGTGACGACAAAAGCACGATTTGTTCTCGGTGTTTAACTTCACCCTTTTCTGCTCAAGGTGCGATGCCGTTACTCGCCGCAGACGTCATCAATCAGCTTGGACGGGAGAATTGGACCTACTAGTTCATGCTAAATATACGAGTGGCGAGCGAGCCCATCAATTTGGGCTCGCCTCATCACTCGCATACAACACCGGCGGTCGCCGAGAAATAATTCAAACACTACCCTGGCAGTGTCGACAACAGGCAGCGTGATTTTTCGATTTAAAGCTTCTTTCGTGACTGCAGGGATTCATCTTCTTGGTTCTTTCGGTAAAGTCACGTAGAATGGAAATAATACAATAATAAAAATAAAACGTAATAAAATTTCGATTTAAAGCTTTCGTGACTGCAGGGATTCATCTTCTTGGTTCTTTCGGTAAAGTCACGTAGAATGGAAATAATAAAATAATAAAAATAAAACGTAATACAATTTCGATTTAAAGCTTTCGTGACTGCAGGGATTCATCTTCTTGGTTCTTTCGGTAAAGTCACGTAGAATGGAAATAATAAAATAATAAAAATAAAACGTAATAAAATTTCGATTTAAAGCTTTCGTGACTGCAGGGATTCATCTTCTTGGTTCTTTCGGTAAAGTCACGTAGAAGGGAAGTAATAAAATAATAAAAATAAAACATAATAAGGAGACGTGACGTCATCGCACTGAATGGCACACCTGACGTCACGTCCCCATTTTATTCCTCTACACATGTGCAGCTAACGGCTAACGCAGAGGGGAAAATAGGGAGGGGGTGGGGGGTGGCTGGCCCGGGAGAGTGGCAAGGGGTGTTTGTGTCTGGCCCGCGATGTGACGCCTCCCGTCGAAAAAGAATCGGTTGAATTCAGCACCACGGATAGCGGCTCACTCGATCTCACGCAGATTTCAGCACCACGGCCAGTAAATGCCACACACGCACACACAGAGTAGCTTAGAGCAACCTCGCTCACAACACGGCAGTAAATGCCACACACACACAGAGTAGCTTAGAGCAACCTCGCTCACAACACGGCCAGTAAATGCCACACACACACAGAGTAGCTTAGAGCAACCTCGCTCACAACACGGCCAGTAAATGCCACACACACACAGAGTAGCTTAGAGCAACCTCGCTCACAACACGGGCCAGTAAATGCCACACACACACAGAGAGTATTTCTAGATTTGAAGCTTTCGTGACTGCAAGGATTCATATTGTTAGGTTTTTTCGGTAAGTCACGTAGGTAATTTTTTTAATTAATAAAATAAAAATAAACTAAAAATCACGACGTTTCGGAGGCAACACAAGCTTCCGTCTTCAGGTGGAACCGTCACAGCACGATAGCTGTATCAAGTGAGATAAAAGTCTGTCCCAGCTTGCGAACGGCGAAGGTTTTTTTTTAATTTCTAGAATTCCGAAAATAAATACGACACGCATACGTGACTGCCGAGCCCGAGCACCCCATAACGGAGCAAGTGTTGTTAGTGAGCACCTATTAAGGCCAGCCAGGTTTGTCTCCCCAGTGACGATGCTTAAGCTGAGTCAAGTTACGTGACACGACTTGGCATTGATGTCAGCCAGTGGCCAGGAATGGAACCCAAGTCACAGCGTTCTGTAGCAAGTCGCGATTCTCTGCCACGGTAAAATAACAAAGACGAAGATCCCCGTATAGCCTTAACATACTGTTGGGGCAAGTGCTGTTAGCGAGCACCTATGAAGGCCGGCACGGCACACGAGGGGGTGGGTGGCCAACACCACGCCCGGCCGCCTTTGTCATTCCCCAGTGGCGATGCTTACACATCGCACCATGCACTCATTTGGGGCTGAGTCGACCTAGGGAGGCTCAGGACCGGTTAAAATTATCGTCACTGGTGTTGCCAGTGAGCGGGAATCGAACTCGGGTCGCCAGGTTCAAAGCGCAGCGCGCTAACCGCTACACCACCGGTCCCCACTCAACCGCCATACACAACGGTGACTTCTCCACGGCGCTTGTGCCAGGCTACGTGCACGTTGAGCCTACGTGAAATATCGAACGCCCGCTGGCAGGAGGTCACGGGACAGACCCAGGTACCACGGGTCGATTGACTGAGATGACTGGCCGTTGCACCACCTGTGCCCCCTAATGTAAAAACTTGCTGCGTTTTATCCACCCGGTGCTCCGCTCGTTGTTGTGAGCGTCGCTTCTCTGCCCTCCGTTGTTGCTGGTGGGTGACTGCCTCCAACAACCCAGCAGCAGCAGCGTCCTTCACGAGCCTCCTCTCCCCAAGCACACACACTAATTTGCAAACACTCACACAAAAGCACGGACGTAGCCCAGACAGACTGGTGGGGCAAGCGAAAGCCCATTGAAGGAACACTAATAAAGGCCTGCACAGAGCAAAGCACAAACATCCATCGATATCATTCAGTCCGTTCCCCAGCGCTGCGAAGGGAATGTTGATGGAAGGCCTTTTTAAGTTGCAGGTCTCTCTATTCATGACCACAGACAAAAGATAAAGGTCACCCGTAAAGCCTTGACAGACTGCCGGGGCAAGTGCTGTTAGCGAGCAGCACCTGTGGAATGTTGACACGGTTGCGCGTGACGGTAGCGGTGGCCAGGACCACGCCCGGCCACATTTGTATCCCCTCTTATATTCTTAGGTTTTTTTCGGCAATGTCACGTAGGTAAAAAAATAAAATTAAATAAAGTAAATTAAAAATAAAATAAAAATCACGACGTTTCGGAGGCAACACAAGCTTCCGTCTTCAGGTGGAACAGTCACAGCACGATAGCTGTATCAAGTGACTGTTCCACCTGATGGGTTGGACCAGATGACTAGGCTCTAAGGAAAGCTGTCTCGGGTGTGGACCAATCAACTTCAAGGACAGTGCATACATTATCAGAGTTGTGTTTTTGTTTGCATTATGACTGCAGGTATTATGGTCTATGTAAACATGACTCTTTGTAAAAAAAAGGTGTCAGTTTTGCTGCCAGATAGAAGGGTAAAAAACCAATTATCGAACCGACTACTTTCATCGTATTTTATTTCGTGTCCCGACCATCACCATCGTCTCTCGCTCTCTCTCGCTCTCTCTCAAACCTCTCGGCGTTGTGCGTCTGTCTGGCCCGTACAGTTCATTCCGCTCCATTAGCCCCGACGTGACATTAGCATGTCATTTGCACATCGTTTGCATGAAGTTGAAAAAAAAAATCTCACACGTTCATTCATTCGGGTAGCAGCGATGCCACTGCATGCTGTGCCGGTTGTGACAGCGAAGGTTTTGATTAATCGAAGCCTCCCTCCCTTTCCTCCCTCCCCTCCTTCCTTTTTTATTTTTTTTGNTTTTTTTTAACGATCAGACGAGAAAGATGCTCGGTCTTTCGGAACTTTGCTTCGTTCATCATGTCGGTTTTTTTGTATTTTTGTTTGTTTGGTTATGTGCTCCCTTTTTTAATCAAAGATATAACGCGGGTTTCCCGTGTAACATTAGTCCCATTGTGTGTTACTGTGTTCATAGACACCAACAAGAAACACAAATCACCCTCAAAATACCCATCACCAGATCCCATGCTGATGCGCTACCAGCAGCATAGCGGCGAAGGGACCTCCCCTCCCTCCCTCCCCTCCCTCCCTCGCTCCCTCCATCCCTCCCTCCCCTCCCTCCCTCCACTCCCCTCCCTCCCTCCCCTCCCTCCCTCCACTCCCCTCCCTCCCTCCCTCCCTCCCTCCCTCCCTCTCCTCGCTCCCTCCATGCCTCCACTCCCCTCTTTCCCCTCCCTCCCCTCCCATAACCCTCCCCTCCCTCCCCTCGCTCCCCTCCCTACCCTCCCTCTCCTCGCTCCCTCCATCCCTCCACTCCCCTCCCTCCCCTCCCATCCCTCCCTCCCTCTCCTCCCTCCCCTCCCTCCCTCCCCTCGCTCCCCTCCCTCCCTCCCTTTCCTCCCTCCACTCCCTCGCTCCCTGCCCTCCCTCTCCTCGCTCCATCCCTCCCCTCGCTCCCTCTCTCCCTCCACTCCCTTCCCTCCCCCCCTCCCTCCCCTCCCTCCCGCTACACGAACGTACAGGTTGAGAAGCATCAACCTCCCTTCTGCGCGAATGATGTCGATCACTCCGCCGTTATCGCTCGCGCTGGCAAGCGGCCCCCACGTACACAGCTAATGAATACACGACGGGAGAACTCACATCGTTCACGAATCAACACATTCGACAATAACCACACCGTGTGTGTGTGTGTTGTGAGTGTGTGTATGTGTGTGTGGGGAACGGTGGTGCAGCGGTTAGCGCTGCGCTATGAACCGGCGACCCGGGTTCGATTCCCGCTCACGGCCAACACCAGTGACGATTATCAGAACCGGTCCTGGGCCTCCCTAGGTCGACTCAGCTCAAATGGTACCTGGTGCGGTGTGTAAACATCGCCTGGGGAGACAAAGGCGGTCGGGCGTGGTGTTGGCCACCCACCCCTCGTGTGCCGTGCCGGCCTTCATAGGTGCTCGCTAACAGCACTTCCCCTACAGTCTGTTAAGGCTACACGGGGATCTTTGTCTTTGTGTGTGCCATTCACAGAACAATGATATCATGGGCGATGTTTCGGGCAATGGCTCTTCTTCTGGGCATGTAAACAAGACGCGCACAGGCAGGTGGGAGCAAGTGATGTGTTAGCGAGCACCTATTAATGCACGCGAGGATGGGTGGTATGGTCGGTATCAGCATCGACACACACAAAGACAAAGATCCCCGTATAGCCTTAACAGAGTGGAGGGGCAAGTGCTGTTAGCGAGCACCTATGAAGGCCGGCACGGCACACGAGGGGTGGGTGGCCAGCACCACGCCCGGCCGCCTTTGTCTCCCCAGTGGCGATGTTTACATACCGCACCAGGTACTCATTTGAGGCTGAGTCGACCTAGGGGAGGCCCAGGACCGGTTCAGATAATCGTCACTGGTGGCCGTGAGCCTGGGTTCGTAGCGCAGTAAGCGCTAACCGCTGCGCCACCGCTCTTCCACACACACACACGGACACACGAACACAAGGACAAAGATCCCCCGTATAGCCTTAACAGACTGTAGGGGCAAGTG
>MU249632.1:4060166-4082949 GCA_018977245.1 Lethenteron camtschaticum
GGAGAGAGAGAGAGTGTGTGTGTGACGGTGTGTGTGTGTGATGGAGAGAGAGTGTGTGTGTGTGACGGAGAGAGAGAGAGGGTGTGTGTGTGTGTGACGGTGTGTGTGTGTGACGGTGTGTGTGTGTGATGGAGAGAGAGTGTGTGTGTGATGGAGAGAGAGTGTGTGTGTGACGGTGTGTGTGTGTGATGGAGAGAGAGAGGTGTGTGTGTGACGGAGAGAGAAAGAGGGTGTGTGTGTGTGTGACGNTGTGTGTGTGTGTGACAGAGAGAGAGTGTGTGATGGAGAGAGTGTGTGAGAGAGTGTGTGTGTCACGGAGAGAGAGAGTGTGTGTGTGTGTGTGACAGTGTGTGTGTGTAACAGAGATTTTGTGTGTGACAGAGAGTGTGTGTGTAACAGAGAGTGTGTGCGTGTGACAGAGAGTGTGCGTGTGTGTGACAGAGTGTGTGTGTGACAAAGTGTGTGTGTGACAGAGTGTGTGTGTGTGTGTGACAGAGAGTGTGTGTCAGAGTGTGTGTGACAGAGAGAGTGTGCGTGTGTGTGACGGAGGGAGTGTGTGTGTGTGTGACAGAGTGTGCGTGTGTGTGACTGCACGGACGAGCAGGCTCAAGCAAGCCAAGCCCGAGTGGAGAAGTGGTGGCGGAGAGCGAACGCGAATAACAGAGACGCCGCCACCACCACCACCACCACAACAACAACAAAGAAACAGCAGCAGCGCAGACCTCTGCTAAGCAGCAGCAGCGGCAGCGGCAGCGATTGAGGAATCACAACAACACTGACGAATATTTGCAACCGCCGATGGACATTGGAGGCTAACCTTATCCAGCGTGGCGATGTGCAGAGGAGAGGGGGCAGCTGAAACCGTGCATGCTGCATGCCACTGTGCTCTGAATCAATGTGGGGGGGGGCAGGCAGGCAGACGAGGTGGTGGTGGTGGTGGGGGGTGGGTGGGTGGGTGACCGAGTCAGAATAATTCGCTACGGTGATAATGATGATGATGATAGCGGCGACGACAACGTCGCATTGCGCGCTGCGAATTCTTTCCATGTTTTGCGGTTATTGTTTTGAGCAAAGGTAAACGATTGCGTGATGTTGTTGATGTTGTTGTTGATGTTGTTGCTTTGAATCGGAGGAGTGGTGGTGGTGGTGGGGAGCGGTGGTATAGCGGTTAGCGCGCTGCGCTACGAACCTGGACCACCCGGGTACGATTCCCGTTCACGGCCAACGCCGGTTACGATTGTCTGAACCGGTCCTAGGCCTCCCCTAGGTCGACTCAGCCTCAAATGAGTACCTGGTGCGATGTGTAAACATCGCCACTAGGGAGACAAAAGCGGCCGGGCGTGGTGTTGGCTACCCCATTTATAGGTGCTCGCTAACAGCACTTGCCCCTACAGTCTGTTCAGGCTATACGGGGGATCTTTGTCTTGTTCGTGGTGGTGGTGGTGGGGGTAATGAGAGGGGAGGCTGCGAGAGGGAGCGGTGGGGCTTGTGATGAGCGCGGTGCGTGGATTGTGTGTGCAACAGCGCGCACAGCTGACTCGTTGTGTCCAGCGTTGGTGTCCCGTGTGTGTGTACACGTGTGTGTGTACACGCGTGTGTGTGTGTACACGCGTGTGTGTACACGCGTGTGTGTACACGCGTGTGTGTGTGTGGTACACGTGTGTGTGCACGCGTGTGTGTACACGTGTGTGTGTACACGCGTGTGTGCACGCGTGTGTGTACACGTGTGTGTATACACGTGTGTGTGTGTACACGTGTGTGTGTGTACACGTGTGTGTACACGTGTGTGTGTACACGTGTATGTGTACACGTGTGTGTGTGTACACTGTGTGTGTGTACACGTGTGTGTGTACACGTGTGNGTACACGTGTGTGTACACGTGTGTGTACGTGTGTGTGTACACGTGTGTGTGTGGTACACGTGTGTGTACACGCGTGTGTGTGTGCACGCGTATGTGTGTGTGTGTACACGTGTGTGTGTGTGTGTGTACACGTGTGTGTGTACACATGTGTGTGTGTGTGTACACGTGTGTGTACACGTGTGTGTGTACACGTGTGTGTGTGTGTGTGCACGTGTGTGTGTGTACGTGCGTGTGTACACGTGTGTGTGTGTGTGTGTGTGTACATGTGTGTATGTGTGTACACGTGTGTGTGTACACNTGTGTGTGTACACGTGTGTGTGTACACGTGTGTGTGTGTACACGCGTGCGTGTGTGGTACACGTGTGTGTACACGCGTGTGTGTGTGTACACGTGTGTGTACACGTGTGTGTGTACACGTGTGTGTGTGTATGTGTGTGTGTGTACACGTGTGTGTTGTGTGTGTGTGTACACGTGTGTGATGTCACGTGTGTGTGTGTGTACACGTGTGTGTACACGTGTATGTGTGTCGTGTGTGTGTACACGTGTGTGTGTGTACACGTGTGTGTGTGTACACGTGCGTGTGTGTGTACACGTGTGTGTACACGTGTGTGTGTGTGGTACACGTGTGTGTGTGTGTGTACACGCATGTGTGTGTGTGTACACGCATGTGTAGTGTAGCGGTTAGCGCGCTGCGCTATGAACCTGGCGACCCGGGTTCGATTCCCGCTCACGGCTAACACCAGTGACGATTATCTGAACCGGTCCTGGGCCTCCCCTAGGTCGACTCAGCCTTAAATGAGTACCTGGTGCGGTGTGTAAACATCGCCACTAGGGAGACAAAGGCGGGCGGGCGTGGTGCTGGCCACCCACCCCCTCGTGTACCGTTCCGGCCTTCATAGGTGCTCGCTAACAGCACTTGCCCCTACAGTCTGTTCAGGCTATACGGGGGATCTTTGGTCTTTGTGTGTACACGTGTGTGTGTGTGTACACGCTCGCGGCCATCAACCAACGATTCATCTGAACCGGTCCTGGCCTTCCTCTAGATTGACTCAGCCACAAAAAAAACCCCACAATTGTGTCTGATGCCATGCGTAAAACATCGCCATTGGGAAGACAAAGGCGGTCGGGCGTGGGTCTGCCCCCCCCCTCGTGTGCCGTGCCGGCCTTTATAGGCGCTCGCTAACAACACTTGCCCCTACAGTCTGTTAAGGCTAGACGGGGGATCTTTGTCATTGTGTGTAGCGAAGCGGTCAGCGCGCGGCTCTGCCTGGGACTCGAGTTCGATCCGTCGAACTCGATTATCTGAACAGGCCGTAGCACCACCACCCCACCTCTAGGTCTACTCAGCCTCGAACGAACACTGTACTCCATGTTGCGGCGTTGCCGAACCTTCACAGGCGCTACTCGCTGACAGCTCTTGCCCCAGCGGTGTGTGTGTGTGTTGGGCTATCTGTGGTGGCGGGGAACCTTTGTCTGTGTGCTTGTGTCTACGCACGACGACGTTGACGCGTAAAACACGAGACCGATGTGACCTTCTAGATTTGAAGCTTTCGTGACTGCAAGGATTCATCTTCTTAGGCTTTTTTTTCGGTAAAGTCACGTAGGTAAAAAATTTAAATTAATGAAATAAAATAGAATAAAAATCACGACGTTTCGGAGGCAACACAAGCATCCGTCTTCAGGTTTTTTATTTTTGTTTTATTTTACTTTTATTAATTTTAATTTTTTTACCTACGTGACTTTACCGAAAAAAACCTAAGAATACGATGTGACCTTGCCCAGCGCAATAAACGCGTTGGAGACGTCGTGGTGAATCCGCGCGGTGCGTTTGAACGCGTTCCGTGAACACGGCTGACGATCAGCTGGGAGCGGTCGTGGGTCATCCCCCTCTAGGTCGGCTCCGACGAGTCGGGTGTGTGCGCTCAACATCGCCACGCGGGGAGACAAAGGCGGCCCAGGGGCGTCTGCTAAGGGCTGTGACGAGCCTCATTGGAACCTTTCCGCCTTTGTTGGAGGTTGTGGCGGTGGTGGTGGTGGTGATGGTGGTGGTGATGGTGGTGGTGGTGATGATGGTGGTGGTGGTGGTGATGATGGTGGTGATGGTGGTGATGGTGANGGTGGTGGTGGNGATGATGGTGGTGANGGTGGTGGTGGTGGTGGTGATGGTGGTGATGATGGTGGTGGTGATGGTGGTGGTGGTGATGGTGGCGGTGGTGGTGATGAGGTGGTGGTGGTGATGGTGGTGATGGTGGTGGTGGTGGTGGTGATGGTGGTGATGGTGTGANGGTGGTGGTGGTGGTGGNGATGATGGTGGTGATGGTGGTGATGGTGGTGGTGATGGTGGTGGTGGTGATGGTGGTGGTGGTGATGATGGTGGTGGTGGTGATGGTGGTGGTGATGATGATGGTGGTGGTGGTGGTGATGGTGGTGGTGATGATGGTGGTGATGGTGGTGGTGATGGTGGTGGTGATGGTGGTGATGGTGGTGATGGTTGGTGGTGATGGTGGTGTGGTGGTGGTGATGGTGGTGGTGGTGATGGTGGTGATGGTGGTGGTGTGGTGGTGGTGGTGATGGTGGTGGTGGTGATGGTGGTGGTGGTGATGGTGGTGATGGTGGTGATGGNGATGGTGGTGGTGGTGGTGGTGGTGGTGGTGATGGTGTGGTGGTGGTGGTGATGATGGTGGTGGTGGTGGTGATGGTGGTGTGATGGTGGTGGTGGTGATGGTGGTGGTGGTGATGTTTGTGTGCAGTGGTGGTGGTGATGGTGGTGGTGGCGGTGATTGTGGTGGTGATGGTGGTGGTGGTGTGGTGGTGATGGTGGTGTGATGGTGGTGATGGTGGTGATGGTGTGGTGGTGATGGTGGTGGTGTTATTTCTAATTAACAACGCAGAGCGCTCGACGAAGCGAGCTGGGCTCGGGCAGATCTCCAGGTGGTGACGATCCCGATGGGGGGACGAGAAGTGGTGATGTGGGGGAGGGGCGGGGGAGGGACGGGGGGGAGACGCACACACACAGAGAGAGAGACACACAGAGAGACGCACACACACACACAGAGAGACACACACACACGGATAGAGACGCACACACACAGAGAGACGCACACACAGAGAGAGAGAGACACACACACAGAGACACACAGAGAAAGAGACAAACACACACACAGAGACACACACACAGAGACACACACACAGAGAGAGAGGCACACACACAGAGAGAGAGAGACACACACCGAGAGAGACACACACAGAGAGAGAGACACACACACAGAGAGAGGCACACACACACACAGAGAGAGAGACACACAGAGAGACACACACACAGAGAGACACACACACAGAGAGACACACACAGAGAGAGAGACACACACACAGAGAGAGACACACACAGAGAGAGACACACACACAGAGAGAGACACACATACAGAGAGAGACACACACACACGGAGAGAGACGCACACACACACAGAGAGACGCACACAGAGAGAGAGAGAGACACACACACACAGAGACACACAGAGAAAGAGACAAACACACACACAGAGGCACACACACACAGAGAGACACACACACAGAGAGAGAGACACACACACACACAGAGAGAGACACACACAGAGAGAGACACACACACACACATAGACAGAGACACACACACACAGAGAGAGACACACAGAGACACACACACACAGAGAGAGAGAGAGACACAGACAGACACACGCACACAGAGAGAGACGCACACACACACACAGAGGCACACACACACAGAGACACACACACACCGAGAGAGACACACACACACAGAGAGAGAGACACACACACAGAGAGAGACGCACACACACACATAGACAGAGACACACAGAGAGAGAGAGAGACACACAGAGACACACACACACACAGAGAGAGAGAGACACACAGACAGACACACGCACACAGAGAGAGACGCACACACACACACAGAGGCACACACACACACAGAGACACACACAGAGAGAGAGAGACACAGAGAGAGAGAGCGATGGCTAAGGAGAGGGCCTTCGATCAGCCGTTGGATTGACGAAGGGGTTTGGAGGAGGGGGGTGGGCGAGTTGACATTTCTGTTCGCGACTCCGCTCATCGCCGCGTGCTGCAGAGAGCACAGAGTCAGGATGACTCCACATCGAGAGCTGCGTGGAATCACGTCCCACCCAGATTCGGAAGGACGCCGCTGCTGCTTCTGCTGCTGCTGCTGCTACTGCTGCTACTGCTGCTGCTGCTACTGTTGCTTCTGCTGCTGCTGCTTCTGCGTTGCTGCTGCTACTGCTGCTGCTGCTACTGTTGCTTCTGCTGCTGCTGCTTCTGCTGCTGCTGTTGCTGCTGCTGCTGCTGTTGCTGCTGTTGCTGCTGCTATTGCTGCTGCTGCTGCCGCTGTTGCTGCTGCTACTGCTTCTGCTGCTGCTGCTTCTGCTGCTGCTGCTACTGCTTCTGCTGCTGCTTCTGCTGCTGCTGCTACTGCTGCTGCTGCTTCTGCTGCTGCTGCTGCTGCTTCTGCTGCTGCTTCTGCTGCTGCTTCTGCTGCTGCTGCTGCTGTTGCTGCTGCTGCTTCTGCTGCTGCTGCTGCTTCTGCTGCTGCTGTCACTGCTGCTCCTACTGCTGCTGCTACTGCTGCTGCTGTTGCTGCTGCTGCTTCTGCTGCTGCTACTGCTGCTGCTTCTGCTGCTGCTGCTACTGCTGCTGCTGCTTCTGCTGCTGCTGCTGCTGCTACTTCTGCTGCTACTGCTGCTTCTGCTGCTGCTACTTCTGCTGCTGCTACTGCTGCTACTGCTGCTACTGCTTCTGCTGCTACTGCTGCTACTGCTGTTGCTGCTACTGCTGCTACTGCTGCTGCTGCTACTTCTGCTGCTGCTACTGCTGCTACTGCTGCTGCTGCTACTGCTGCTACTGCTGCTACTTCTGCTGCTGCTACTGCTGCTACTGCTGCTACTGCTTCTGCTGCTACTGCTGCTACTGCTGCTGCTACTTCTGCTGCTGCTACTGCTGTTGCTGCTACTGCTGTTGCTTCTGCTGCTGCTGTTGCTGCTACTTTTGCTGCTTCTGCTGCTGCTGCTTCTGCTGCCGCTACTGCTGCTGCTGCTGCTTCTACTGCTGCTGCTGCTGTTACTGCTGCTGTTTCTACTGCTACTGCTGCTGCGACTGCTGCTGCTGCTACTGCTGCCGGAGAGCAGAGTGCGTGGAACGACGCTGACGCGCCGAATGAACGCCTCGTGCGAGGCACAAACATCGCCACCTTAACGTCAAACCACCGCCTCCTGACTTTGACATTCCCCCCTCCCCTCCCATGCTCCTCCTCCACCCCCCTCCTCCTCCACCCCCTCCTCCTCCCCTCCTCCTCCCCCTCCTCCTCCCCCCTCCTCCTCCTCCTCCTCCTCCAACCCCCTCCTCCTCCTCCCCCCTCATCCTCCTTTCCCCTCCTCCTCTCCCCCCCCACCTCTTCCACCCCCCTTCCTCCTCCCCCCCCCTCTCCTCCCCTCCTTCTTCCCCCTTTCTCCCCCTCCTCCCCCCCCCTCCTCCTCCTCCTCCCCTCCTCCTCCATCCCCTTCCTCTCCCCCCTCCTCCTCCTCCTCTTCCTCCCCCCCTTCCACCTCCCTCCTCCTCCCCTTCCTCCTCCTCCCCTCCTCCTCCATCCCCTTCCTCCTCCCCTCCTCCTCCTCCTCTTCCTCCCCCCCCTCCTCCTCCTCCTCCCCTTCCTCCTCCCCCTCCTCCTCCTCCTCCCCCTTTCTCCTCCTCCCCTCCTCCTCCCCCCCCTCCTCCTCCTCCTCTTCCTCCCCCCCTCCCCTCCTCCTCCTCCCCTTCCTCCTCCCCTCCTCCTCCCCCTCCTCCTCCTCCTCCTCCTCCTCCCCCTCCTCCTCCACCCCCTCTTCCTCCTCCTCTTCCTCCTCCCCCTCCCCTCCTCCTCCTCCCCTTCCTCCTCCCCTCCCCCTCCCCCTCCTCCCCTTCCTCCTCCTCCCCTCCTCCTCCTCCTCCACCCCCTTCCTCCTCCCCCCTCCTCCTCCTCCTCTTCCTCCCCCTCCACCCCCTCCTCCTCCTCCCCTTCCTCCTCCTCCCATTCCTCCCCCTCCTCCCTCCTCCCTCTCCCTCCTCCTCCACCCTCCTCCTCCCCCCCCCTCTTCCTCTACAATCGACCGCGTGGCTTATGGCTCCGCGTTCACACGGGGGACCCGACACTCAGTCAACGCCATCCCAGCGGCGTCACCGTGAGCCTGAGAAGAGAAAAGTCGCACTCCGTAACTCTAGATTTGAAGCTTTCGTGACTGCAATGATTCATATTCTTAGGTTTTTTCGGTAAAGTCACGTAGGTAAAAACACAAGTCAGATCTGAAACACGGCAGAACTGATTCTTCGGCCGTTGCCAGTCATTGCTACAACTCGGTGGGCTCTCATGAAATTGTATTTTCCGAGACCAAGGTTCTCTGCAAACCTCCTGGCTACCATCAAAGGTTTGTACACGAAGCCATACAAATATACAAACACAGACATAATTTCAACCGTGATGACGGTTACAAACTGAGTAATCATTGGAAAGATGTGATTAACCATGCAAAAAAGATTTAACTACACTTATTTGCCAATCTTATTTGACAGACAACCATCACAGTTTTACCATGTCTAGTGGTGGTCTCCCTATCACAGGTTGAGTCACAAACCGCACCTCTCCATAACAAAGGCTCAGCCTTTGTTATGCAGTCTATTCTTAGTCTCAAGCCTCACCTTACCATATTAATAATAAGTATGCGGCCCTTGCCCCACCACCTTCTCCAACCATTATATATACGGAGTGGTAGCTCCTACAATCTCTCATTTACTTGATACAGCCGTCGTGGCTGTGACGGTACCACCTGAAGACGGAAGCTTGTGTCTCACTCCGTGGTCAATCGGAATTCTCAAATCGCTCCGGCCGGCCGCTGCGTGAATTGAAACAGGATGGCGACGATTCGCAAAGTCCGTTTCTTAGCCCAACGCAGAGCTGCGTCCATATACATCTTGGTTCGAATCTTGATTTGAATCAAGATTATTATACGTTGGTTATTTCGGTAAAGTCACGTATAAAGATATAATAATGAATTAAATAATTTAACTTATTATTATTATATCTTTATACGTGACTTTACCGAAAGAACCAAAGAATAATTCCTGCAGTCACGAAAGCTCCAAAATTAAGGAAGAATTATATTTCGTTAAAGCTATCGTGACTGCAGGGATTCATCTCTTGGTTTCGGAGTCTGTAGTAAGTATAAAATAAAAAAAAAACACAAAAAATATCTAGTTTTATCTTATTCTGTTTTTTTTAAATCCTTTATATTAAGTTCACTTGCTTGCTTACGACCGTGCAAATCTTTCGGTCGTTTTTTAACCCACTTCCCGTGATCCAACCGAGCTGACATTTTGCACACAGCCTCGTTGTGCGTGACAATTTATTTTCGTGACATTTTCCAAAATTTTACACTTTTTAGGAAAAAAATATATTTAATTACCAATTGCTTAATGCTGCCAGACAATCATCTGACCCATAGGTGGCAGCCATCTCAACCAGAGGACGAGAGGACTCTAGCCGCCACGCATATAAAGGATTTATAGTGAAAAACTTTGTTTTTTCGGGTTAATTTTTATTGTTTTATTATTTCCATTCTACGTGACTTATCGAATGAACCAAGAAGAAGATTATTATATTTGTTTATTTTTAGTTTTTTTCCAGCCTCCTCCTCTACGATGGAACTTTGAACCCCACCATCCGAACGTCACCACGAGGCCGCTGAGAAAGAATCTCCTGCGCGCATGGAAAGTTTACGGACGCCAGCCACGCCAGCGCGAACTATGGGGGCGTCCATAAATGACGTCACGCACCTGGGGGGGGTCAGACATTTGTGACGATGTGTGACGAGGGGGGGGGGGGTTGAGAAATGTGACGTCACATCAAAATGCGCAACTTTAAATATATATTTGTTATAACAACACTAATTGTGATAACAACACTCCTACAACATCAAAGTACAGCGCCACATTAAATACGCACTACAATGACAATAGTTTAAAGCGATTTGAAGCATGTTTTATTTTCAAAATAGAAATATGGTTTTGGGGGGGGGGCAAGCTTTGTGACGTCATATTTAGGGGGGGTCTGACTTTTGTGACGCCGTGTGACGGGGGTCAAAAATCCTCCAAAATCGCGTGACGTCATTTATGGACGGCCCTTTAGACACGAGCCTCAGCCGTGCATCTGTGGCCATTGACTCTCACGGAAGGGGTGGGCGTTGATTGGTCAAACGACGAACTGGTATTACCCAATGGGGTTCCTTGCACTGGCTATTTCAAAACAAGACGCATGGCTATGATAATGGTGTTAATTAAATGTGACATTCAAAATTAGTGAGCCGAGTAATCATCATCATCATCACCACCATCGTCGTCGTTCAGGGGGTGGTCTTGTCCACTGCTCGTATGCAGGCTTCCAGAAGACGTCGCCATTTCACAGGGGTCGCAAAGATGCCACGACGCATCTTGAACGTGAACTGATAATCATCGCTCCATCTCCACGGGGTGGGGAGAATCGTTATCCTGCTAGGTCGCGTTCTCTGGTCTCGCTGTCCATCCGTCACGGCTTCGAGCATCTTCTTGGTTCTTTCAGTAAAGTCACGTAGAAGGGAAGTAAATAAAATAATAAAAATAAATATAATAAAATAATTCTCACGACGTTTCGGCCACAATGCAAGCAGCCGTCCTCAGGTGAAAAGCAGGTCTGTCGAGGCGACAGCGTCTGAATGAAACAGCACACGTGCTTGGAGCATATATATATAAGCTGGGCGCCTTGACAAAGGCTTCGAGGATGGGTAACGTCGTTCTTTCTCAACAATGTGGATGTGTCCTGCCCGAGCCAGCAATCGCCTTCCTTAAAAGTCACAAAGAAGAAAATCTAATCTCTTCACACACACGATAACTAATCTCGTCACACTATCACTAATCTTCACACGAGATAACTAAACTCATCACACTATCACTAATCTTCTTGGTTCTTTCGGTAAAGTCACGTAGAAGGGAAGTAATAAAAATAAAACATAATAAAATAATTCTCACGACGTTTCGGCCACAACGCAAGCAGCCGTCCTCAGGTGAAACCAGGTCTGTCGAGGCGACAGCGTCTGAATGAAACAGCACACGTGCTTGGAGCATATATATATATAAGCTGGGTTGGAAGGGGGGGGGAAGGGGCGCCTTCTACGTGACTTTACCGAAAGAACCAAGAAGATGAATCCTTGCAGTCACGAAAGCTTTAAATCGAAACTATCACTAATCTTCACACAAGATAACTAATCTTCCCACAGTGCAATGTTCCAGCAACATCTGATAATTTTACTTGTAATATAAATATGTTTATTTCAATAAAAAGAATAATACATATTGATGAATTAATGGGTTGTATATTACCCAAAAGCTATTGCTGTATGAGGTGGCTATACATGTGTAATTTTAAAAACAACTAATATTTGTTCATGTTATTTTTCCTCCAGGCCCCATGGTGTCATGTGACGCCTCCAACTCTTGCCATCCAATCGATCTCTTTTGCCTCTCTGAAGAAGGACCATTGCCCGAAACGTCGACCCATTTTTTACATGTTTCCCCCCCTAAGGCCGCAGCCTGATTGAAGAATGTGTTGGGATTGTTTGTCCTTGGGTACTACCACCACCGCGGTGTCTCCAAATCATTTTGTTTCTGACAGCCAGCTTGATGCCTCTGATTTGGATGTTGCCCTTTGATGGATGTCTCCTGTCTCTCTCTCTCTCTCTCCTCGTGTCCCTCCGTGTCATTCTAATCCACGTGTGTCTCTCTGTGTGTCTCTCTGTGTGTGTCTCTCTCTGTGTGTCTCTCTGTGTCTCTCTCTGTGTGTGTCTGTGTGTGTCTCTCTCTCTGTGTCTCTCTCTCTCTGTGTGTCTCTCTCTTTTCTGTGCACTTTTCACACTTCGTTCCACATGTTTGTCAGTTACAACACGGGACACATTTTGCTGTTGTTGTTGTTGTTGTTTTTGCCAGTATCAAAGTATGAAAAATAAAAAATAGGTTTAACCCTTTTTGGTCTGACACTGGTGAAACCGGGCCTTAAAGAGGGCTCTCTCTGGTGTAAACCAATCATTTCGGACTCATATTTCTTACCCTTTATACGGCGCTTGACCACTTATGGTTACAATCAGAATGTGTATTCATACAGGAGGAATCCGATGAGCCGTGAAGCTCTTTATTTCACGAATGTGAAACGAAATTTTTCACAGATGTACGGTGCCGAAAGAAATTCAACATATATCCATGCATACATGATGATGCTGATGATAATAATGCATTTCATATAAATATTAACTGAACACATTCATCGATAACAATGTGGCCTTGTAAGGAAAAAAAACCCATCAAAGGCAATGTGTCGGACAAAGATCCTTCTTCATGATACAGGTCCATTGTCCGAAACGTCGCCTGTTATATAAGCATTCCTATCGAGGCCACACGATGCCCCTGTTGTTACTGATGAACGTGATGAGTTGTTATGTTGATTTGTGCCCGTGCATCCCTGCCAAATGCAGCAGCAGCAACAGCAGACAGCAGCAGACAGCAGCAGACAGCAGCAGCGGGCGGCATCGCCAGATGATTTATTGACGAGATGAGACGGGGTCCGCCGATCGGAAGTAGCGATTGAAGTGGCAGCCGCAGGAAGGAACGCTCTAGACACAAGATACCTCCACCGCGGAGACGGAGCGATTAAACAAGAGTAATGCGATGACAACAACAACAACAACAATGAAACAACAATAACTAGAAACAGACACTTATTCATATTCTTGGTTCTTTCGGTAAAGTCACGTAGAAGGGAAACAATAAAATAAAAAATAAAAAGCAATAAAATTCTCACGACGTTTCGACTGCAACACAAGCAATCATCATCAGGTGTGAAATCCACAGCAAGAACATTTGAAAAAGAGGCGTTTTAAAAAAAAATTAAGAAAAAACGCCACTTTTTTTCAACATTTCTTGCTGTGGGTTTCACACCTGATGATGATTGCTTGTGTTGCAGTCGAAACGTCGTGAGCATCTTATTGTTTTATATCTTTATTATTTTATTATTTCCCTTCTACGTGACTTTACCGAAATAACCAAGAATATGAATCCCTGCAGTCACGAAAGCTTTAAATCGAAATATATGTATTCGTTCGTATACCTCACCGGTACTCTTACGTGCAGTCACGCACCTTTGCTAATCTAAATTGTCTTGTGGTTGTTGTTGTTGTTGTTTGACTTGCATTCCACTGGGATTTTTTTTGTACAGCGTCGGTGTACGGTGCTTTTTTATTGGAAGACTTTGCAGTTTTTTCCTGGATTTTTCTGTTTGCGCATAGTCACTTTAACATGTTTTCTTGTTCATGTTTTTAGTTTTTTAGTTTATTGCGGCTGCACCCGATTCAAGAGCCGAATGGCTCACAGGGCTATACCAAATACATGAAACTGAAACTGCTAGAACAATCGCGTACACACAAATACAAAGCTGCCCCGTATAACCGAAATAGAACAATGGGGCAAGTGCTGGTAGCAGCTATGAAGGCCGTCACAGCACGCGAGGGGGTGGGTGGCCAGAACCACACCCAGCCACGTTTGTCTCCCCAGTGGCGATGTTTACCACACTGTCTGCCAGGTACTCATTTGAGGCTGAGTCAACCTCGGGGAAGACAAGGTCTGCTTCGGATAATCGTCACTGGTGTGGGCCATGAGTTTGCAATCGAACTCTTGTGACCGGATTCGTCGCGCAGCGAATGCATATGAACAATACAAAGACCCCCGTATAGCCCTAACAGACTTTAGGGGCAAGTACTGTTAGCGAACACCATTGAAAGGCCGGCACGGCACACGAGGGAGCGGGTGACCAGCACAACGCCCGACCGGCCGCCTTCATCTCCCTAGTGGCGTTCTTTAACACATCGCACCAGCTACTGTACTCATTTGTGGCTGAGTCGACCTACACACACACGCGCGCGCGCGCACACAGAGTGCGTCTCCCCTGGTCCCTCGTCCCGTATCACTTGGGTCTCACCCCACACACGCGACCCGTCCCGCTGGGCCAATTATAGGGCTGCACGGCTTCTCCCGCACCTCACGTGACTGTTGGGGCGTTCTCACGTGGCGGTTGGG
This sequence comes from Lethenteron camtschaticum, assembly GCA_018977245.1. Lineage (NCBI taxonomy): Eukaryota > Metazoa > Chordata > Hyperoartia > Petromyzontiformes > Petromyzontidae > Lethenteron > Lethenteron camtschaticum. The sequence continues at coordinate 4,074,223 of MU249632.1, forward strand.
GCGTTCTCACGTGGTCGTTGGGGCGTTCTCACGTGACGGTTGGGACGTTGTCACGTGACGGTTGGGGCGTTCTCACGTGACGGTTGGGGCGTTCTCACGTGGCGGTTGGGGCGTTCTCACGTGGTCGTTGGGCGTTCTCACGTGGTCGTTGGGGCGTTCTCACGTGGCGGTTGGGGCGTTCTCACGTGACGGTTGGGGCGTTCTCACGTGACGGTTGGGACATTGTCACGTGGCGGTTGGTGCGTTCTCACGTGACGGTTGGGGCGTTCTCACGTGACGGTTGGGCGTTCTCACGTGGCGGTTGGGGCGTTCTCACGTGACGGTTGGGGCGTTCTCACGTGACGGTTGGGACGTTGTCACGTGACGGTTGGGGCGTTCTCACGTGACGGTTGGGGCGTTCTCACGTGACGGTTGGGGCGTTCTCACGTGGCGGTTGGGGCGTTCTCACGTGGTCGTTGGGGCGTTCTCACGTGACGGTTGGGACGTTGTCACGTGACGGTTGGGGCGTTCTCACGTGACGTTTGGGGCGTTCTCACGTGGTCGTTGGGGCGTTCTCACGTGGTCGTTGGGGCGTTCTCACGTGACGGTTGGGGCGTTCTCACGTGGCGGTTGGGGCGTTCTCACGTGACGGTTGGGGCGTTCTCACGTGACGGTTGGGGCGTTCTCACGTGACGGTTGGGGCGTTCTCACGTGGTCGTTGGGGCGTTCTCACGTGACGGTTGGGACGTTGTCACGTGACGGTTGGGGCGTTCTCACGTGACGGTTGGGACGTTGTCACGTGACGGTTGGGCGTTCTCACGTGACGGTTGGGGCGTTCTCACGTGGCGGTTGGGGCGTTCTCACGTGGTCGTTGGGGCGTTCTCACGTGACGGTTGGGACGTTGTCACGTGACGGTTGGGGCGTTCTCACGTGACGGTTGGGGCGTTCTCACGTGACGGTTGGGGCGTTCTCACGTGGTCGTTGGGGCGTTCTCACGTGACGGTTGGGACGTTGTCACGTGACGGTTGGGGCGTTCTCACGTGACGGTTGGGGCGTTCTCACGTGGTCGTTGGGGCGTTCTCACGTGACGGTTGGGGCGTTCTCACGTGACGGTTGGGGCGTTCTCACGTGACGGTTGGGGCGTTCTCACGTGACGGACACCGCTCGAGCAAAAAAAATGACAACACAATCGTTTAGCGCCGTTGTGGAGATGTTTAAGTTGCCCTGAATGCATAACGCACGAGCCCTTCTCGCAGTTGTCTCTCTGCTTACAAGAACACAGTGGCTCTTGTTTTACACATCCCTCTTGACATTATCAGAAGCGTTGGTTGATTGCAAGAAAACTCTGGATCGGTTTGACATTCAGTGGTCTCATCGACAGTAGAATGAGGCTCGCATGAATCATTGGTCCAATTGCAGCGTCTTGAGATACTGAATGTTGATTTGAAGCTTTCGTGACTGCAGGAATCCATACTCTTTGGTTCTTTCGGTGAAGTCACGTGGGTAGAAAATAAATCACGACGTTTCGGGCGCAACACACAAGCGTCCGTCGCTTTGCCACCTGATGACGGACGCTTGTGTTGTGCACGAAACGTCGTGACTTATTTTATACCTACGCGACTTTCCCGAAAGAACCATAGAGTTTAGATACTGAATGTTAAAAAACCGGTCAAGACATGCTGGCATTGAACCAAAAATTCAAGCAAGCCCGTCTGCTGATGCGACAACTGAATCTAAAAAACCGGTCAAGACATGCTGGCATTGAACCAAATATTCAAGCAAGCCCGACTGCTGATGCGACACTCAATATCAAAACCGATCAAGACATGCTGGCATTGAACCAAATATTCAAGCAAGCTTGCCTGCCCTGCTGAGGAGACACTCAATGTCAAAACCCGGCCAAGACATGATGGCATTGAACCAAAAATTCAAGCAAGTCCGACTGCTGATGAGACACTCAATATCAAAAACCAGTCAAGACATGCTGGCATTGAACCAAAATTCAAGCAAGCCCGACTGCTGATGAGACACTTAATGTCAAAAACTAGTCAAGACATGATGGCATTGAACCAATATTCAAGCAAGCCTGCCTGCGCTGCTGAGGGGACACTCAATGTCAAAACCCGGCCAAGACATGCTAGCTTCATTCAGACGCTGTCTCCCCGACAGACCTGGTCTTCACCTGAGGACGGCTGCTTGCGTTGTGGCCGAAGCGTCGTGAGAATTATTTTATTATGTTTTATTTGTATTATTTTATTACTTCCCTTCTACGTGACTTTACGAAAGAACCAAGAAGACATGCTGCCATTGCATCAAAATTCAAGCAAGCCTGCCTGTGCTGCTGTGGAGACACTGAATATCAAAAATCAATCAAGAGATACTGGCATTGAACCAAAAATTCAAGCAAGCCCGGCTGCGCTGCTGATGAGACACTGAATATTCAAACCCAGGTCCAAAATAGTTTTTGTTGTAGCTTATATCGAACTAATACAGCAGCGAGGATTTACCCCCGGAAGTCCGCAGTGAGGCCTATGGGTTGGTGTTACAAAACATATTCTCTCTCTCCTGCATTCATGGTAGAGAAAAAAAATCTGAGAGAAGGAGTCGTTATAAATGTTTTGCTCGAGCAAAGAATATCACAATCCTCGCCGGAACATTTCCACCCGAAATGACTGTTGATATTAGAAGCCCTTTGCCTGCTGAGCGCGTGAACGCCTACAAATGGACCCTGGGTGGTGGTGGTCGCGGTGGTGGTGGTGATGATGATGATGATGGACCCTCACTGTTGCAATTTGGTCATCGGAAAAAGGAATCCGGGTCTAAATTTGCTGACCCATCGCTTGCACGATGAGTTGTGACGTAGCGCACCGATTCCTCAAATGAGCATTAATTACCGTATCTGCTGCCATTGCCTCGGTGGTTAATGGTTATTGCTGTCCGTTTGCTGTGAACACACCGGACTTGCAATCCATAATTAAACAAACGTTGTCTGGTGGTGGTGATTATTATGCTGCTGTGTTGGCGGTGATGCACAAGCGCATTTAACAACAACAACAAACTCAATGCAATAAATACAAATCAACAACTCCGAATCAATGCATTGACAAATGTGATTATTTTATTGCATATATATGTGTTTGTTTGTAATCCAGCGTCCAACTGGGTTCAATTCTATCTCCCGGTGCGGTCGTTGAAACAACGCTGCAATTTTTTTTTTTAAATCCACTCAACCCACGGCCAGTGAGCAAGCACTTACAGGGCTGCACCTTTAACTATTTGGAGCAAGCACGCTGCAGTCTGTGTGTGTGTGTGTGTGTTGGGTGCAATTGTGAGCCATAGCCAGTACATCGAATCGGCATGATCATTGGTTCACTGCAGCTCGGAGACTCATTGTTTAAACAGACGCGGATGAATAATACCGGGCGATCCATTTATAGACACTCCGCTCAGAAGTTGGCGGGATAAATAATGTTTTACTTTAGAGCCACGGATCTCTCCTAACATCAATCTCAATAAATCGACGAAATACGTAGGCGATCAAAGTGATCTCCCGCCGCTCAAATGATCATTGAGGCATTGGTTGTACTCCTGCAGGGCCAGTGGTGGAAATTGCACGTTCCTATGGCAGGGTCGAGTCAGTCCAGATGCACAACCACGGATGACTTCCACGCACAGTGGTACTGATTTCATTGACCCCATTCACCCCCCCTACCCCCCCCCTCTCTCACCCTACCCCCCTCTCTCTCCCCTTAACACCCCCTTAACCCCCCACTCCCACCTCTCCCCCACCCTCCCTCTCTTCTCCCCTCTCTTCTCCCCCCACCTCTCCCCCATCTCTCCCCCCACCTCTCCCCCCACCTCTCCCCCACCTCTCCCCCCATCTCTCCCCCACCTCTCCCCCCACCTCTCCCCCCACCTCTCCCCCACCTCTCCCCCACCTCTCCCCCCACCTCTACCCCCACCTCTCCCCCCACCTCTCCCCCACCTCTCCCCTCACCTATCCCCCCACCTCTCCCCCCACCTCTCCCTCCACCTCTCCCCCCACCTCTCCCCCCACCTCTCCCCACCTCTCCCCCCACCTCTCCCCCCAACTCTCCCCCCAACTCTCCCCACCTCTCCTCCCACCTCTCCCCCACCTCTCCCCCCACCTCTCCCCCACCTCTCCCCCCCCTCCCCCCCCTCCCCCCTCCACCCTCCCCTCCCTCTCCCCCACCTCTCCCCCCACCTCTCCCCCACCTCTCTCCCCGAGTCAAGGATGATGGGCTGAGTCAACCTCACCCACCCCCCACCACCACCTGCATCTGAACTCGTGACCTTTTGATTGCGAGCCGCTCGCTATGACCGCTGAGCCAAACCCCCGGGGGTTACCAATCTCGACGACTTCATAACTCGTCCAGGGCTATCTTGCGCTCGGCAAGACAAGGGGGCCCCGTTGCGTTCACAACATTCAATCAGCAGTTTGTGTGAGAGTGAGTGAGAGGAGGAGGAGCGAGGTGGGGGGGGTGTTGGAAATCGTTGGGGCGTCGATAAATGGATCACTCTGTATTGCACAAAAAAAAACTTTGCATGCAGGGGAATGGAAGTGTGATGGAAAAACAAAGAATAATTGTGTAAACAAATCTGGCTGTCAATCTTGATTTGAAGCTTTCGTGACTGCGGGAATCCATAGGCTTTGGTTCTTTCGGTAAAGGCACGTGGGTAGAAATAAAATAAAATAAATCACGACGTTTCGATCGCAACGCCGTGGGCTCGCACGATATTGGGTTTTTTTTTCCGAGACCATGGTACTCTGCAAAACCTTCGGGCTACTATCAAAGGTTTGTTCATGAAGCCATCCAGACATATATAAGCAGAGACGTGACTTCAACCGAGAAGATGGATACATATTGAGCAATCATTGGAAGGATCTTCTTGGTTCTTTCGGTAAAGTCACGTAGAAGGGAAATAACAAAGTAATAAAAATAAAACATAATAAAATAATTCTCACGACGTTTCGGCCACAACGCAAGCAGCCGTCCTCAGGTGAAGAACAGGGCTGTCGGAAAGACAGCGTCTGAATGGGCACCACCACGCTTGGCAGCGTATATTTAAGCTGGGTTGGAGCGGGAAGGGTGCCTTGACAAAGTAATTTGCATATCAAGATGAATTTAGCATATTTATGGAAAATGCAGATATGGGATTAGTCACTACTTGTGGAATGTGTAGGTGATGGGGGGGGAGGGGGTCTCAAAGTCATATTATGCTCGTGTATTATTATCAATGTGGAGGGAAAATCAGGAGGACCCGGAGAAAAATCCACGCGACCACGGGGTGAGAGAGAGAGAGACACGCAAACTCCAAATATGCAACAGGCGTCAGGGTCGCGACCGAACTGACGACCTCCCGTATACCAGGCGAGGTAGTCAACATCTCATAGCCACCGCGAATCTGAACCGGCCGGCCGACGCCAGACACAATCCTGGAGAAAAAAAGCCACTGGATAGAAGCCAGTTGAACGCGTGATGGCTTTCACGACCAATATCATCCATAATATAGGAGTTTTTTTTTTAGGGATTAGATCACGTTAAATTTCGATTTAAAGCTTTCGTGACTGCAGGGATTCATCTTCTTGGTTCTTTCGGTAAAGTCACGTAGAAGGGAAGTAATAAAATAATAAAAATAAAACATAATAAAATAATTCTCACGACGTTTCGGCCACAACGCAAGCAGCCGTCCTCAGGTGGAGAACAGGTCTGTCGAGAAGACAGAGTCTGAATGACACACCCCAGGCTTGGAGCGACTATTTAAGCTGGGTTGGAGGGGGGTGAGATCACGTAAATACAAATGTGTCAATGCGCAAGGTTTGTCACGTGACAAAGTAGCGTGCCAATTCAGCACTCGTACGGCAACACCGGTGTGTGTTGCAGAGGACAACGTTGGTACACGTTGTGGATTTACATTCACCCTTTGCTTGAGGCCCCCTCCCATCAAACTAAATCCGGCTCAGCTACTGCGATCAAGGATTTCATTTTAATTTCCTTTTATTTTAGCCGTAACGACGAGCCGGTTACCACTCTCTTATCTTTTTTTTATTCTTTTTCTTCTCCCACCGCGCCGACACAAAGGAGCGACGTCGCCACAATGAAGAGTGGGGTCCAATTTGATCTCAATTGGCTCTCACCTGGAGTTATATATAGAGAGAGAGAGGGAGAGATTACAGTGCAGCGGGCGTGTGTGTTACGCAAGCAGGGGGACCCACGCGTGTGTGCATGTGTGTGTGCGTGTTGTGTGCGTGTGTGTGCGTGTGTGTGTGTGTGTGTGTGTGTGCGTGTGTGTGCGTGTGTGTGTGTGTGCGTGTGTGTGCTGTGTGTGTGTGTGTGTGTGTGTGTGCATGTGTGTGTGTGCGTGTGTGTGTGCGGTGTGTGTGTGTGTGCGTGTGTGTGTGTGTGCGTGTGCGTGTGTGTGTGCGTGTGTGTGCGTGTGTGTGCGTGCGTGTGTGTGCGTGTGCGTGTGTGTGTGCGTGTGTGTGTGCGTGTGTGCGTGTGTGTGTCGTGTGTGTGTGCGTGTGTGTGCGTGCGTGTGTGTGTGCGTGTGTGTGTGCGCGTGTGTGTGTGTGTGTGCGTGTGTGTGTGCGTGTGTGTGTGCGTGTGTGTGCGTGTGTGCATGTGTGTGTGTGCGTGTGTGTGTGCGTGCGTGTGTGTGTGCGTGTGTGTGTGTGCGCGTGCGTGTGTGCGTGTGTGCGTGTGTGTATATGTGTGCGTGCGAGTGTGTGCGTGTGTGTGTGCGCGCGTGTGTGCGTGCGTGTGTCGTGCGTGTGTGCGTGTGTGTATATGTGTGCGTGCGAGTGTGTGCGCGTGCGTGCGTTTGTGCATGTGTGTGTGTGCGAGTGTGTGTGCGTGTGTGTGGGGAGCGGTAATGTTTGCGGTTAGCGCTGCTCGACGAATCCGGCCACCCGAGTTTGATTCCCGCTCACGGCCAACACCGGTGACGAACATTTGAACCGGTCCTGGGCCTTCCCTAGGTCGACTCAACCTCAAATGTGTACACGATGCGATGTGTGGCGCTAGTCACCCACCCAACCCCCTCGTGTGCCGTGCCGACCTTCACATGGTGCTGCTCGCTAACAGCACTTGCCCCAACAGCCTGTCACAGGCTACACGGGGATCTTTGTGTGCAGTGGAAAATGCGAGAAATCTCAAGGTTATCCCCATCGCCCCCGTTCTCACGTTCTTTCTTTTTTGTTTGACTCGCTTACGCAACACAACGTGATCGTATATTGATACGGCTTGAATTACACTGGTCAGCCACAAAAAAACATTTTTTTCAGGCCTGTACTTTTGCAGCTGTTTTAGACTAATTTCAGGGTGCCGATTCCAAATCTGATCTCAGATTTGCTCTATCACATCTCAGTTTTATGCTATCGGCATACCCCATTTTCATTGATTTTACCCGAAATTAACTCCGTCACTTATGATTGCAAGTTGTTGCGAGTCAGTGACTGCTTTAGTGTTAAAATACGGTGCTGTTGTTTTTAGGATAGTGTGTTTACAATATCATTTTATGTAGATATCCACATTTATTTAATATTTTTCTTCTGCAGTTTTGATTGAAAATGCAATATTTGATATCTCAAAAACCTGATGCGATAGACAAAAAACTGAAGCGGGACCGGTCGCGGAAATTTTCTGAAATGCGGCGATCATCGTTGTCTCTGCTGCGAGAAATTGGCAGCGGAGGCGTCTGAAAACAGACGCGGGATGTTTTTGTGTCGTCGTTGTTGTTGTTGTTGTTTTGTTTGGGGTCTGGGTAAATAAGCGTCGTCGTGGTGAGAATAGTAATTATAGTTTATTATAAGATAAGTAACCGTGGTGCCGTATACCGATGACAAGAGAGAGAGAGTGAGAGGGCTGAGATGCCGTGAGTTGGTTTTGTGTGCGAGTGTGACGCTGCGCTATGAGCCTGGCGACCCGAGTTCGATTCCCGCTCACGGCCAAGAACACCGGTGACGATTATCTGAACCGCCGGTCCTAGGCCTCATCTAGATCGACTCAGCCTCAAATGAGTACCTGGTGCAGTGTGTAAACATCGCCACTGGGGAGACAAAGGCGGTTGGCCATGGTGCTTGCCACCCCACCCCCTCGTGTGCCGTGCCGGCCTTCATAGGTGCTCGCTAACAGCACTTGCCCCAACAGTATTTTAAGGCTATACGGGAGATCTTTGTCTTTGAGTGTGTGAGTCACTGAGTGAGTTGGTAAATGAGTGAGTGAATTAATGGGTGAGTGAGTGAGTGGGTTACGTGAATTCGTGGTGCGTGAGCCGATGGATGGGTGAGTGATTCGGTGTGTGAGTGGCTGAGTGTGTGAGTGGGTGAACGAATGAGTGATTGGGTGGATGGCAAATGAGTATGTGAGTGAGTAAAATAAATGGGTGAGTTTATGAATGTGAAAATTATTTGTTGAGTCGATCGGTCGTGGCGAATAAAACTAAAATAAGAAAATGAAAAATCGGAACACCCGAAGAAAAAACATTTTCCACCTTTAAATATCCTAGAACCAAGATGTGTTTGTTTATTTTTTCTGCTGCGTGGATTCTTGCAGTCACAAAAACTTCAAATCTAGAAGCTCTCATGTTTACACTATGAGACCTCCTTTACTAGTGTAAATGCTTACCCCGAGCTCTCAATACTCTGATAGTGGGCTGTTTTTTGAGTTGTACGCCTTTTGGCGTCATCTGGTCCAACACCAATGGAGACTAGGCTCTAAGCAAAGC
>MU249632.1:4083049-4103049 GCA_018977245.1 Lethenteron camtschaticum
CTTTGCAGTGGTTTAACGGTTAGCACCCTGGATTGGTTAGCACACCGGGTTAATGAACATCCTGGAATGGCTGATGATGGGGAAACACCTGATATCTTGGTTTTTGGAATGCTATGTTCCAGGCACGGAGACTCGAGCACGTGCCAAATTTCAGACTTCACATCAATCACTCGGCTCCCTTAGCCCTTCTAGAACTTCATAGAACTTCACTGTAATCCACGTCACTCACGCTCAGTCTGGATTGGTTAGCACACCGATTTTCGAGACGTTTTTTGGTTTCGCCATGTTTGTTTGTTGTAGTACAGAGTTAGACTGATGGCCTTAATATAAGTTGTCTTGTGGTTGTTGTTGTTGTTGTTTGACTTGCATCCCACTGGGATTTTTGCACACAGTGCTTTTTCTGCAATATTTTGCTGTCTTTTCTTGGATTTTCTGTTTGCACAAAGTCACTTTAAGATGTTTTGTTCATGTTTTTGTTTTCTGTTTGTTGCGGTTGCACCCGATTCAAGAGCCGAATGGCTCACAGGGCTATACCTAATACATGAACTTGAAACTTGAAACTTCAGTCAAGTCACGGATGCCGGATGCAGTAGCGGGTGAATGGTCAGCGCACTGGACTTGCAATCCAGAGGTCACCAGTTCAATTCTATCTCTCGGCGTGGCAGCTTTAAACAGTGGGGCAAGGGGCAGTCTATGAATGACGTCACGCACCTAGGGAGAGGGGGGGTCAGACATTTGTGACGATGTGTGACGAGGGGGGAGGGTTTGAGAAACGTCACATCAAAATGCGCAACTTAATAAATATAAATAACACGTTCTACTTAATTAAATTGACTTTTTAATAAATGTTTTCTCCTACAACATCAGAGTGCAGCGCCACATTAAATACGCACTACAATGACAATAGTTTAAAGCGATTTGAAGATTTTTTTGGGGGGGGATGGGGGCAGAGCTTTGTGACGTCATATTTGAGGTGGGGGGTCTGACTTTTGTGACGTCGTGTGACGAAGGGGGAGGGGGAGGGGGGTAACAAACCGTCCAAAAACACGTGACATCATTTATGAACGGCCCCCAAGTTAAAAAAAAAATCCTCCCCCCCCCCTCGCCCTATCGCCTCTGTCAACCCAACAGAGGCAATGGGTCTCACTGCGGTCAATCGGGTCACGTCCAAACGCGCTCATCCGCCACGGTGGCGCGAGCAGGCAGTTGCGGGCCGCGCCTTTACCATTGACGTTCACTCCCGATTGCCATGAATTTTAGATGCCGGTGTGCGTGACGTGCGGCCCATGAAGTGTGCCGCGCGTATACGACTGGGTTACTTTATTCGAATGCGTGTACCGGCATGCATGATTGATAGGCCATTCCTTACTCATATTCTCTCCCCCTCTCAGCAGCTTCCTCTTTTCCACGCTGTCTCCCGAGGAATTTAGAGTGCGATGGTTTGCAGAGATTAAATTCAGCCTCGGCCAGANCCCCCCCCCTCTTTCCGCCTGCCTGCCTGCCCCCCACAAACGCCCCCCCCCAAACGCCCCCCCCCCCCGCCTCGCCTACTCACACTCCACAACGCACGCCCATATTGTCCGGTCGCGAAAGTAAGCAGGGTTTTTTGTTTGGGCGCCTGGTTTCCACTAGCGGGAGAGATGGTTGTTAGGTGATAACGGAACATCGTATGGCTTGGGCTGCGAGGGAGGGGGGGGGGGGTGCAGGAGATGGCAACACAGCATTGGAATCATCTTCTTGGTTCTTTCGGTAAAGTCACGTAGAAGGGAAGTAATAAATAATAAAATAAAACATAATAAAATAATTTCGATTTAAAGCTTTCGTGACTGCAGGGATTCATCTTCTTGGTTCTTTCGGTAAAGTCACGTAGAAGGAAGTAATACAATAATAAAAATAAAACATAATAAAATAAAATAATAATAAAATATTAATTATTTATTTTATTATGTTTTATTTTATTATTGTATTACTTCCCTTCTACGTGACTTTACCGAAAGAACCAATAAGAATAAAATAATTCTCACGACGTTTCGGCCACAACGCAAGCAGCCGTCTTCACGTGAAGAATGAAACACTGCCACGCTTGGAGCGTATATATAGAATTGGAATCTTGAATCAATCTGTGCGGAGCTTTGAGATCTTACCCCCGAACGTATCCGGCGCACTGCGGTGAGATGTTAACTCCCTCGCTCGGTACGCAGCAGGTCGTGGGATCGATCCCGACCCTCACGCCTGCTGCTGTATATTTGGAGTTCGCTTATTCTCTCTCCCGTAGTCCTGTGGATTTTTCTCGGGGTCTCCGGTTTTCCCCTCCACATTTAGCATGAGCATCACGCCTTAGAGCTATATCACTCAGTAAACCTTACCTTGTAAAATAAAGAATTGTCTATCGTTTGGTTAGATCCTCCACCGTATGAGTGTTGGGTCTTCTCTGGGTTGTGCAGTTTCCCCCTCTGCAACGAAGATCAAACTCTCACAAATTTTCGATCAATCGGCCAAACGTCCCAATCGCAGGACCCTCCTGAAACGGGTTTTGAGAGTTAGCGGGTTATCCTTGGGGCAAAAACACACACACGAAGCAATTATATACACGGTGAGCCATTTACAGGTGCCCCACTAAAACGAAATGTGTGATAATGAAGTATATGGGGAGGACGAAGCGATTTATTTTAAACCCTCCACACATCTCTATCGATCTCAATAGACGCATGCAATCTTGTCAGGGTGTCTTCCTAAAACGCCGAGAGCCATCGCTTTCACAGCGTTCAATCAGCCGCCGAGAAGACACACGTTGGAGGGTCGTTCGAAATCAGTGGCGTATCTATAAAAGGATCACGCTGAATTCGTATTATTATTATTCGCTGTTGATAAACTGAACGCGGCATTTAAATTGCATCTTTGGAAAGGCGACACGCTCCGTGCGTGCCCCGGTGCAGTTGATGTTATTTTCCCAGGTGTGAGAATCCGGGAGTCCAGGGATAGCGTCTCATTTGCAAGATTGACCCGCCTCAATGCCACGTCCCAATGACACACACAGACACACACAGCACAGCTGAGCGGGAGAACATTGACATCGGCAAACGTTAAAGGCTGGCACACATTACATGCAAGTCCTCCGTCGAACGCGCGTTGTATTACGCATTTGAATTATTGTTATTACGATGAAGCGAAAACAATTTCCAGCGAGCAATGTGACGATGTCGTTGCGGTGAGAAGGCGAGACTCATCGTCTTGGTTCTTTCGGTAAAGTCACATTTTTTTCTGGTAACAAAACAGTTGTGTTAAGATGTTAGAACACCAGAGTGAAACCTTTTACAAGGAATCATGTAACTGCATTAACCGCAATACTTGTGGTCAGAATTCAAAAGGTTTCGAACATCTTAACACAGCTGTTTTGTTGCCAATGAAAACGGGGGAAACCTCTTCTCTTTCTAGATTTGAAGTTTCCGTGACTGCGAGGATTCATACTCTTGTTTTGTTTCGGTAAAGTCACGTGGGTAGAAAATGAAAATAAATTAAATGACGACGTTTCGGGCGCAACACAAGCGTCCTTCCTCAGGTGCGGACGACTCAGCGAAAGCACAACCGCTTAAGCTTAAGTGGTGTGTAGAAGGGAAATAATAAAATAATAAAATAAAACATAATAAATAATTCTCACGACGTTTCGGCTACAACGCAAGCAGCCGTCCTCGGGTGAAGAATGAAACACCACCAAGCTTGGGGCGTATATTTAATCTGGGTTGGAGGGGAAGAAGAGCGCCTTGACAAAATAATTGCATATCAAGAGGAATTTAGCATATATATGGGAAATGCGTAGGAGGTGGGCGGGGGTTTCAAAGTCATATTATGCCGTGCATTATGCAGGATTAGCAGCATCAAAGGAGGGGATGGGGGTAGCATTAACAAAGGGAAGGGATGTTAATAGTATGTAGCTGCAGTTACTAAACAACCACGTAGAAAAACTAAAGTATAAACTACATAGCATCATCAGTATACTAAATATACTCTCCAATAAGCTGAGCTACTCACAGTAAGACTCGTCACTGAGATTACGCCGCCGTTTTACTGTTTCAACTCCCGTACCCTCCCCAATACTCCATCGTAATCCGCAGCTGTGGAGGCAGCAGACAGGCTTGGTGGACCACCACAGAGGCGTTGTTGTGAGCAGGAGCCCTACCCCTGTCGGTACAGCGCAAATGAGGACCCACCTGTTCCATCTGTGCGGGATCGAGCATTGCTCCCTCGCACGCGCGGCTTTCTCCGGGCGCTCCGCTTTCCTCGTGCATGCACGAACACGCATTAGTAATTGGCCGGTAATATCTTAATATACGAGGACTGCAGAGCTCGGGAGGAGCGGGGTGGGTGGATGTGGTGCCGGCTAACCACACGGCTGCCTTGCCGATATTCTGTGGTTCCTCCTCGCGTCTCTGAGCGTCCTCCCTCTCTAGATTATCGCTCTCGTGTGAGCGAGCGATTGCTGTGCGGCAACGGTGGCGCGTTACGAGTTGAAATCATTATTATTATCATTATCATCAACGTCATCTTCACCATCGTGAGCCAATGTTTACGCACCGGTGGTTTGCGGGAGATGAGAAAAAAAGTATGGAAATGGCGAACAAAGGGGGATTAAAGCAGGCTTGTGCGAGTTCATTCGGCGGAGGAGGACGAAAATGGAAATTCATAGCGACGCACACGAGCACGCACACACAAACCACGATGGGAGCGAGAGAGAAAGACTTTGACTTTAAACAACTTTTATTGCCGCCAGCAGCAACAGCACTGGAGGGATTTCAATATGAAACACACAAAGTCACCAGCAAACAAATGAAAATAAACGCTGCAAATCCACGCGCTGTGGCGCTAAAAGCACCGCGCACAACACGAAAGAAAAGTCACGTGGTGGTGGTGATGGTGATGATGGTGAAGGTGGTGGTGGTTGTGGTTGTGGTGGTGTTGGTTGTGGTGGTGGTGGTTATGGTGGTGGAGGTGGTGGTGTGGTGGAGGTGGTGGTGGTGATCATTGCGCACTCCACGGTGACGAGCGAGCGCTTCAGAAGGTGAACACTCGAGGGTGCCGTCCACGCTGGTACAGAGAGGGGCTTTCCGGCTCCCAGCGTTCGAAGAAGACGTGCACATCACCAACACGTGTGTGGTACGCGTGCTCCAGCCGGAGCCGCGCCTTGAGCAGGCCTCTGCACACTGGAAGCACAGAGCAGCCGTCAGTGTCACCTCCAGCATCTTTTTAAATCTTTATATTAAGTTCACTTGCTTGCGCGCTTACGACCGTGCAAATATTTTGGTCGTTTTTAACCACTTCCCGTGATCCAATCGAGCTGACATTTTGCACACAGACTCGTTGTGCGTGACAATTTATTTTCGTGAAATTTTTTTTCCAAAATGTTACACTTTTTAGGAAAAAAATATTATATTTATTACCAATTGCTTAATGGTGGCAGGCAATCATCTGACCCATAGGTGGCAGCCATCTCAAGCCAGAGGACGAGAGGACTCTAGCCGCCACGCATATAAAGGATTTATAGTAAAAACTTTGTTTTTACGGGTTAATTTTTTCTCGTTCTGTACACCGCCACTCCGCCTGAGCGCGCATAGGGGCAGCAACAATGACAATTTGGTAAAAAAAATAATCGCCCTCGGTTTGTTGGAGCGCAACGCGCAACAGACACGGATGCGTGACCACGGCGCAAGACATTTCAGGAATTCCACTAACGAAGTGTCGCTTTGCGTGCACTTCACATGTGCACGGTCGAGCATTAGCACCATCGGAACATGCGACCCTGGATTTGGCCGATCCGATTTCATCTTCCGGAGCGGCGGGACGCCTGCTGCTGTGTATTTGGAGTTCGCGTGTTTCCCTCTCTCATCATCATCACACACACACATATGTGTGATGATGATGTGTCGTAACCCTCCACCACCCGACACGGCCAATCAGCAAAAAAGTTTCACGTTGACAAAAGACAAAATAGTTCACTACTTTAGCCCACCGGTGTGTTGAAGAGTGAATCCACAACATTTACATGTCGGATGTAATTACCAGCGAAACGTCGTACTACTCAAACATTGTAAATGTTGTGGGTTCACTCTTCAACACACCGGTTTGCTAAAGCAGTGAACTATTTGTCTTTTGTCAACGTGACACTTTTTTTTACTGATTGACCGTGTCGGGTGGCGGAGGTTACGACACATTTATAAATAACGCGATCTTAACCCAAAAACGTTTATTATGAATAATATTGGTCGCGAAAGCCTGCTACGTGTTAAATAAAAAAAAACGTTTAGTCAGTAGTTCACACCCCCAACTGTGTCTCTGTCCACCCATCGGCGTAAATGTGTCACGGCACACGCGGTTAGTCGACTGGGCAGGTGTGACGCGCGTGGGTAAAGTGTGGGAACTCCACATTCCTCCAAGACTAAATCCAAAAACACCGTCGCGAGAGAGAGAGAGGGGGGGGGGGACGGCTCTTCTGTCGGCAGTGGTGTGAGCGAGCAGTTGCAGGGCTGCGCCTTGACCCTCTTGGCCTCATTTCAAATTGAATCGCATTGAAAAGCGGGCACGGACAATCAGCCGACAAAACCCCCACCGACAAACCCGACCATCAACGTGATATGGACATTGAATATCCTCCCCAAGTCATTCGTTACGTGCGCGTCATTGTCTAGCAAGTGAGTATCTGGGCGAAAATTGAAAAAAGTCTTCTCTTTGGTTCTTTCGGTAAAGTCACGTAGGTGAAAATAATAATAATAAAATAAAATATCTTCTTGTTCTTTCGGTAAAGTCACGTAAAAGGGAAATAATAAAATAATAAAAATATAACGTAATAAAATACAATTCTCACGTTTCGGCCACAACACAAGCAGCCGTGTTGTGGCCGAAACGTCGTGAGAATTGTATTTAATTTTTCTTTTTTATTATTTTATCATTTCCCTTTACGTCACTTCACCGAAAGAACCAAGAAGATGAATCCCTGCAGTCACGAAAGCTTTAAATCGAAAAAAAATTAACTAAAAAATAAATAAAATAAAATGTATTTAATCACGACGTTTCGGCGCAACACAAGCGCCGTCGTCAGCTGGGGACAACCACATCAAAAACAGTTGCTGAAATGCCGAAGAGATGGAACAATAAGTGGAATTCCTCCCCGTGACTTTACCGAAAGAACCAAAGAGTATGGATCCACGCAGTCACGAAAACTTCAAATCTCGAATTAAAAAAGTTTTCTCGCACAATTTTTCGTCGTTATTTTTTTGTTCTCTCTCTCTCACTCGCTCTCTCTCTCGCTCCCGCTCGCGACTGGTGATGCTTCGAATTAATCTCACTCGGCTCTCTGTTGACACCGTCCGGGATCAGATGGATGGCGTCCAAGGCAGCCTGATTGAGTTGTTAAGTTCACATTTGGTAGGTTGGGTGGGTTGGGTGGGGTTAAAGCGATCTTGCAGCAGCAACAACAACAACAGCAGCAGCTACGCGAACCCCTGTCCATCACCACCCACCCAACCTCACCGTGGCTTTGACCCAAAAAGCGAGCTTGGCGGCCTCACTGCGATGATCGAAGACGCGGATTGGAGCGCAAATGCCTCCAGGAGCCATTCGCCAATTGTGGGGGCCTTTGCTATTCCCTCGTCCGCTGAAGCGGTGTTTATAGACCGCTATGCGTAATCAGCGGTGTAACCACAATTAACAACAACATAATAACTCTGTGGCCTTGATATATATGTAGAGAATCGTCGACGTATCTGGCAATGGTCTATTGAATGACAACTATTGATATGGCCATTTAAAAACAACTGGTCATAAAATGTGTAAACATGTCTGGCCCACAAATGCAGCCTCCAACTCTCATCATCATCATCCGCTCTGTCTCTCGACTGACCCCACTATTTATGTGGCCATGAAGAAGGGACATTGTCCGAAACGTCGCCCGTTATAACAAAGAAATAACGGCCACACCGTAAAAAAAATGTGTTTTGGTCCAACGTGTTGAGTTTGTTTTTGTTGTTGTTGNTTTCTTGGTTCTTTCGGTAAAGTATTACTTCCCTTCTACGCGACTTTACCGAAAGAACCAAGAAGATGAATCCCTGCAGTCACGA
Source organism: Lethenteron camtschaticum (assembly GCA_018977245.1). Taxonomy (NCBI): domain Eukaryota; kingdom Metazoa; phylum Chordata; class Hyperoartia; order Petromyzontiformes; family Petromyzontidae; genus Lethenteron; species Lethenteron camtschaticum. The sequence goes on from MU249632.1 coordinate 4,091,158, forward strand.
AAGCTTTAAATCGAAAGTTGTTGTCGTCGTTTATTAATACCCGTGCCGTGATGCAGAAGTGCACCTAGCCTGGCACAGGCGCCGTGGTGACCGTCACTGCTGCTCAGCGGCTCAGTGGCGAACGGCGGTCACATCGCACCGCGCCGCGATGCAACACAAAAAATAACCGTAAAAAAAGTTTTCACTATAAATCCTCTCGTCCTCTGGCTTGAGATGGCTGCCACCTATGGGTCAGATGATTGTCTGCCACCATTAAGCAATTGGTAATTAAAAAAAAATTTTTTCCTAAAAGTGTAAAATTTTGGAAAAAAAATTCACGAAAATAAATTGTCACGCACAACGAGTCTGTGTGCAAAATGTCAGCTCGATTGGATCACGGGAAGTGGGTTAAAAAACGACCGAAAGATTTGCACGGTCCTAAGCAAGCAAGCAAGCACGCAAGCACGCAAGCAAGTGAACTTAATATAAAGGATTTAGAAACTCTCCACTCTGCGCTTCGTGCGATGATTGCAGGAGACGTGGGAGGGGGAGGAGTAAGGGGGGGGGGCGAGAGACATTCAGGCGGAGAAAGTTCGTGGCATCGTTGCCAGGCGATGTGGTTGGAGGAGTGTGGGTGGTTCAAAGCGGAAAGTTCCTGAATCTTCAGCTCGCTGCATCTCAGAAACCGACGGAGAGCGACATTCGAAGCTGGCCCCATCTCCCCTCCTCCTCCAATACAATAATTACCAGCGTCACCATATACTAATAGGGGTTTTCCCCTTTTTTCTGGCAACAAAACTGACACCTTTTGCAAGGAATCATGCTTACATTAACCACAATACTTGCAGTCAAATGCAAACACAAAAACAATACTCTGGTAATTTATGCATTGTCTTTGAATCTGATTGGTCCACACCAGAGACAGCTTTCTTTGTGGACCAATCAGTTTCAAAGACAATGCATACATTATCAGAGTATATATTCTTATGNTTTTTCGGTAAAGTCACGTAGGAAAAAACATTAAAATTAATAAAAGTAAAATAAAATAAATAAAAAATAACGACGTTTCGGAGGCAACACAAGCTTCCGTCAGGTGGAACCTTTTTTACCGTGACTTTACCGAAAAAACCTAAGAATATGAATCCTTGCAGTCACGAAAGCCTCATATCAGAGTATTGTTTTTGTTTGCATTTGACTGCAAGTATTGTGGTTAATGTAAACATGATTCCTTGTAAAAGGTGTCAGTTTTGTTGCCAGAAAAAGGGGAAAACCCTATTAGTATATTTTGGTACTGGCAAAGGAGGTCCCATGATGATGATGAAGCGTCATAGTCGAATTGTAAATGTCGTGGGTTTACCTCCAACACAGAGACACACAAAGATCCCCTCCCTATAGCCTCGAACAGACTATAGGGGCAAGCGCTGCTAGCGAGTAGCACCTACGAAGGCGGCACGGCACACGAGGGGGTGGTGGGCAACACCACGCGCGGCGCCTTTGTCTCCCCAGTGGCGATGTTTTTACACACCCGGCCAGGTACTCATTTGAGGCCGAGTCGACCTAGGGGAGGCCCCAGGATCGGTTCGGATAACCGTCACGGTGGTGGCCGTGAGCGGGAATCGAACTCGGGTCGCCGGGTTCGTAGTGCAGCGTAGCGCTAACCGCTGCACCACCACTCCCACCAGCACACGCACCGCTATGGTGAAGTAGTCACTCATTGTCACGCTTTGTTTCTGTGACCAACCTTACTTAATTGGCTGTGTCGGCTGGCAGTTAACACCACTTGCCGCGGTGGCTAGTAGATGTTACTGGTGGGAACCTCCTGGTTACACCAGCCACAGGGGATTATGTGTCCGTCGTGCAGGGAGGGGCTGGGTGGGGAGCGAGGGCTGGGTGGGGAGGGCTGGGTGGGGAGGGTGGGGAGGGGCTGGGTGGGAGGGTGGGGAGGGTGGGGAGGGTGGGGTGGGGGGAGAGGGGTGAGGANGGGGGTAGAGGGTGGGGCTGGGTGGGAGGGAGAGTGGGGANGGGCTGGGTGGGGAGGGGCTGGGTGGGAGGGTGGGGAGGGGCTGGTGGGGAGGGTGGGAGGGGCTGGGTGGGGAGGGTTGTGAGGGCTGGGTGGGGAGGGGTGGGGCTGGGTGGGAGGGGCTGGTCACCCGTGGTGCCCTATAAAACTCAAAGTTTAACCTACTCACGCCGGCTTGTACCCGCCCTCACAGTCGGGCATATTTGCGGAATACACCACGCCGCCGTTGACCCTGGCCTTTGACCGAGCAACCCAACGTTCCTACCAGCTCCTCCGCAGGAATGTGTTAACTACCTCGCCTGGTATACAGGAGGTCGTGATTCGATCCTGACCTCACGCCTATTAAACTTGTGTGTCTCTTTCTGTTTGTCTCTGTGTGAGTCTCTCTCTGCTGTGTGTCTGTCTGTGTGTCTCCGTGTCTATGTTTTGTCCCTCTCTCAATACAATTACATCAAATAGCAGCTGCTATTATAATGATTAATGGCACATGTATTTTTTTTCTTTTCAATAAAGGATCGGGAGTTCGATTTTGCGTGTCTTTGATTTTTTTAAAAACATGTTTTAATTAAGTCACAGAATTCGCGAGACCCCTTGCATTGAAAAATTACAATACTCCGATTGATGCTCCTGCTGTTGTGGAGTGACTCATGCAGCCAGCTGTGGCTGCAGGGTTTTGGTAGTACATGTTGTTTATGCCATTTATTGTGAAAATTCCGTCACAGTTCCTATTATCACTTTTTCATTGCTTGCATGGCTTTATTTTGGTGATTTCGAAAAGTGTATTGGTTTAGCCATGTGTGTTTGTAGTAGTACAGAGTTAGACTGATGGCCTTAATCTAAGTTGTCTTGTGGTTGTTGTTGGTTGTTTGACTTGCATCCGACTCGGATTTTTGCACACAGCGTTGGTGTACGGTGCTTTTTTTCCCGCAATATTTTGCTGTCTTTTCTTGGATTTTCTGTTTGCACTTAGTCACAAATTCACTTTAAGATGTTTTTTGTTCATGTTTTAGTTTTTTGTTTGTTGCGGTTGCACCCGATTCAAGAGCCGAATGGCTCACAGGGCTCTACCTTATACATGGACTTGAACTTGATTGCTTGGGCACCATGTGCCATGTGCCCCCTTTCGCGTGGCTTTGCTCGTCCACCGGGCATCTCCGCGGCTGGCTTTGCAGTCTTTTAAAAAACTACTACAGTCAAATCAAACAACAAACAGGAATTCATAATCAACGTTTTGGGTTTAGATCGCATTATTTATAAATGTGTCGTAACCCTCCACCACCCGACACGGCCAATCAGTAAAAAAGTGTCACGTTGACAAAAGACAAATAGTTCACTGCTTTAGCCCACTGGTGTGTTGAAGCCACAACATTTACAATTTGAGTACGACGTTTCGCTGGTAATTGCATCCAGCATCATCGGGCGAATTGGATGCAATTACCGGCGAAACGTCGTACTCAAATTGTAATGTTGTTGCTTCAACACACCGGTGGGCTAAAGTAGTGAACTATTTGTCTTTTGTCAACGTGACACTTTTTTTACTGATTGGCCGTGTCGGGTGGTGGAGGGTTACGACACATTTATAAATAACGCGATCTAAACCCAAAAACGTTGATTATGAATAATATTGGTCGCGAAAGCCTGCTACGTGTTAAACTAACAAACAGGAATACAATCACGGGACCACCTTTGCCAGTACCAGAATATGAGAATAGGTTTCACCCGTTTTTATTGGCAACAAAACAGCTGTGTTAAGATGTTAGAACACCGGACTGAAACCTTTTGCATTCTGACCACAAGTATTGCGGTTAATGCAGCAACTTGATTCCTTGTAAAAGGTTTCACTTTGGTGTTCTAACATCTTAACACACTGTTTTGTTGCCAGNAAAAAATGGGAAAAACCCTATTCTCAAACAGAAATAAAAATAAAATCAAACAATAACAACAGCAGCAGTAACCGCAGATGAACAGTATTTATTTATTTTTATCGATTCGAAATGTCAGAACAGCAGCAGCGGCAGCAGCGTCGTTACCAAACCAATTAAGCACGGAGCGATGCATTTGGGTGTTGCCGTAGAATCGGGCACGCGCGTATCGCTCGCGGTTATACTATCAGTGTCAACCCTCCGTCCCTGTAGTTCCGCAATCTCCCGCTTCGGATCTCGATAGCGACGCGAACGATGCTTGTGAGTGATGTATTGTGTTCGAGTTAATACTGCTTGGAACCTCCTGGTTACACCAGCCCACAGGGGATTATTGTGTCCGTCCGTCCGTCGTGCAGGGAGGGGCTGGGTGGGGAGGGGAGGGTGGGGAGGGCTGGGTGGGGAGGGGTGGGGAGGGCTGGGTGGGAGGGGTGGGGAGGGGCTAGTCACCCCGTGGTGCCCTTATAAAACTAAACGTTTCACCTACTCACGCCGGCTTGTGCCCGCCCTCACAGTCGGACATATTTGCGGAATACACCACGCCGCCGTTGACCCTGGCCATTGACCGAGCAACCCGACGTTCCTACCAGCTCCTCCGCAGGAATGTGTTTGTGTGCGTGTGTTGTTGGTCACCTAACCTCTCACTCGCGTGTGCCGTGCCAGCCTTAATAGGTGCTCGCTAACAGCACTTGCCCCAACAGTCTATTAAGGCTATCAGGGGGATCTTTGTTTTGAGGGAGGGGGGGGGAGTGGTGGCGCAGTGGTTAGCCGTGCCTACCAAACCCGAGTTCGATTCCCGCTCACGACCAACAGTCTATTAACGGTTCCTGGTGGGCCTCCTAGGTGACTCGGCCTTAAACGAGTACCTGGTGTGGTGTGTCTAAAACATGCGTTGGGAGACAAAGGCGGCCAGGCGTGTGTTCGCCANCCACTTCCTCGTGTGCCGTGCCGGCCTTCATATTACTCAACAGCACCCCCCAGTCTGGTCAGGCAGCGACTCTTTTGCCTGGCCGTCCATAAATGACGTCACGCAACTAGGGGGGGGTCCACATTTGTGGATGTATGACGAGGTGAGAAATTGACGTCACTCAAAACAACTTTAAATATTTAGACAACANGTTCTATTAATTAAGTTTTGACGCAGCGGGCCTCGAAGCAACGGTCCACTAAACTCACCAACCACGCCCGACGAAGGGCCGTTGACCGAAACGTCTCCTGCTGTAGATGTTTTCTTCTTTATTCGTATTTTTATTTTATTTTTTAAAATTTATTATTGATTTGCGGGAATCCATACTCTTTGGTTCATTCGCTAAAGTCACGTAGGTAAAAATAAAATAAAACAAAATCACAATTTTATTTTATTTCTACCTCCGTGACGTTATCGAAAGAACCAAAGAGTAAGTTTAAAATAAAATAAAACAAATCACTGTTTTATTTTATTTCTACCTTACGTGGCTTTACCAAAGAACCAAAGAGTATAATTGTATTATTTTAAGAGCGCTGCGTTGTTTACGCGAGTGCGTTTGAATTTGGTCTCTTGCCGCGTCAAGCTCAGGCTGCATTCGACCGCGTGGCTTATGGATTCGCGTTCACACGGGGACCCCAACACTCCCTCAACGCAATCCCACTGTGAGCCTGAGAACAGAAGTCGCACTCCGTAGTCAATCGGAATTCTCAAATTGCTCCGGCCGGCCGCTGCGTGAATTTAAACAGGAAGACGACGTTTTTCCAAAGTCCGTTTCTTAGCCCACCGCAGAGCTGCGTCCATTTACATATTTGTTTATTTAGATTTTCTACACTCCGTCCCTCTCCCTTCGCCATTCAAATGCAAATTAAATCATTTACACATTGCACACACACACGCGCGCGCACGCAAACACGCGCGCACGCACGCACACACAAACACGCACACACACACGCGCACACACACACGCACACACAAACACACACGCACACACACACGCACACACACGCACACACACGCACGCACACACACACAAGCACACACAAGCACACACACACAAACACGCACACACGCACGCACACGCATACACGCACAAATACGCACACACACACAAACACGCACACACACACACAAACACACATACACGCACGCACACACACGTACATAGAGGTACACACAAACACACACACGCACACACACGCACACAACACGCACACATAAACACTAACACACACAAACACACACAAACACACGCACAAACACGCACACACGCACACACACCCAAACACACACACCCAAACACACACGCATAAACAAGCACACACAAACACGCACACACACAAACACGCACAAACACACACACGCACACACGCACAAACACGCACACACACACAAACACGCACACACGCACACACACAAACACGCACACGCACAAACACGCACACACACACGCGCACACACACACGCACACACGCCCGCACACAAACGCACACACACAACGGAGCGCTGCAAATGCAAGCGTGGACCGTGGGGACGCGGCGTTGGTGTCAAGTAACGGATGTAGAAGCGCATCCCTGCAAGTGCCTGCTCACTCCACCGCTGGACGGAATCGCCTCGGCCGACTCTTCCACGCGCGCCGACCAGACGGCTCGAGAAGCGACGGGACGGTCAGAATCAGAACTTGCATTTGTATCGGAGGAATCCGATGAGCTATGAAGCTCTTTCCCACCCACTCCCCACCCACCCCTCCCCATACAGATGTCCAGTAGTTTCATCGCACACTTTACCCCTACCACAACGTCGCCCTGTCGATAATCGATTACACCCCCCCCCCTCGTGTCTATACTGCTGCGGCTGCTGCGGCTGCTGCTGCTGCTGGGTGCGTGGACAGAAGCGATTTCGGGGTGGATTTAAGAAATTGTTGTCGGAGGAGGAGGGAGGAGGAGGAGGAGAGGAGGAGGAGGAGGAGGAGGGAGGATGCCGTCGGACTGCGAGAAGGGCTGCGTGCAGAACGAGAGTGAGCGAGCGAGAGAGCGAGAGAGGGAGTGAGAGAGTGAGTGAGAGAGTGAGCGAGAGAGAGAGCGAGAGGGGGGGTGACATAAAGCAAAGTTTAAAAAGAAAAAATTGCGAAATGATGAATGAAGCAAAGTGCCGACTACACCGAGCATCTTCTTGTTTCCACTGATCGTAAAACACAAGGAGGGAGGAGGAGGGAGGAGGAGGAGGGGGTGCAGGTTGGATTCCAACCGGCGACCCTCAGGATTGACGAGGTCAGCGACCAGCCGCTCATCGTAACGTCGCGGCCACGTGGTTCGGGCTCTGGTTGCAAGGAATTCAATTCCACAACACCAGCCACCACTCACCACCATCACCCACCATCAACCATCATCACCCACCATCATCACCCACCATCAACCATCATCACCCACCCACCCACCACCCACCACCATCACCCACCACCCACCACCACCACCACCACCACCAGCAGTGGATTGATCACGGCTGACCGCGATGATGGTGGTGGTGGTGGTGGTGGTGGTGGTGGTGGTGGGCGATGATGGTGGTGGTGGTGATGATGATGATGATGGTGGTGATGATGGCGATGATGATGGTGGTGATGGCGATGATGATGATGTGGTGGTGATGATGGCGATGATGATGATGGTGGTGGTGGTGATGGCGATGATGATGATGATGGTGGTGGTGGTGATGGCGATGATGATGATGGTGGTGGTAGTGATGGCGATGATGATGATGGTGGTGATGGCGATGATGATGGTGGTGGTGGTGGTGGTGATGATGATGGCGATGATGATGATGGTGGTGATGATGGCGATGATGATGATGGTGGTGATGATGGCGATGATGATGGTGATGGTGGTGGTGGTTACGACGATAAGAAGAATGGGGTCACGACGAACGGAGATGGGTGAAGCCTGCTGACCGAGACCGTGCGGCAGCCTGTCACGGGCGCGTTCATGTATTTGTCTAATCCGTGTGAAATTCGAGGTTTGGGTTGGGTCATTCAAGCTGCACCGGAGCCCGCCAGAGCCTCCCGTTATCTCGACGGTGACTGGTTGACTGAAAGCACTTTAATAAATGCCAGCTAATTACATTTTCACGGTGTGGATTTTTTTATTTTTTTACGGGTTTGCTGCTGCTGCTGTACAGCTCCCGGTTGTGTAAGCGGAGCTGAGTGGACTTGCCGATGACTGGTACCAGCGGTGTCAAGATCGGCCTCTGTGGTGGAGGCTCGTGAAGGACGCTACTGGGCAGTTGGAGGCAGTCGCCCTCCAACAACAACGGAGGGCAGAGGAGCGACGCTCACAACAACGAGCGGAGCGCCGGGTGGCTAAAGCACAGCAAGTTGGCACAGTAGGGGGCACAGGTGGTGCATCAGCCAGTCATCTCGGTTATCTCAGTCAGTCGACCCGTGGTACCTGCTGGGTCTGCCCCGTGACCTCCTGCCAGCGAGCGTTCGACACTTCACTGGCCTCAAGGTGCACTTGGCTGCACAAGCGTAGTGGTGACGTCACCGCCACTAAGTGGCGAATGGCGGTTGTTTTTTTTATCAGACAGTCATCTCGGTCATCTCAGTCATTCGACCCGTGGCACCTGCTGGGTCTGCCCCGTGACCTCCTGCCAGCGGGTGTTCGACACATCACGTGGCCTCAAGGTGCACATGGCCTGTCACAAGCGTCGTGGTGACGTCACCGCCGTTGTTGTTTCGTGCTTGTACTCACCGCGTCTCGCTCGGAACGCAATGTCCGACGTTTCGCTGCACGTGCCGGGAGTGTCAGGGGCAGCCGTGGGGTGCTGAATGTTTGGCGAGTGGGCAGGTGCTTGTCCTGATCACAACAAAAAGTGACACGTCATACTCTTAGCTCTTTCGGTAAAGTCACCGTGTAGGTAAAAAAGTGAAATTAAAATTAATAAAAAAATAAAATAAAAAATCACGACGTTTCGGAGGCAACACAAGCTTCCGTCTTCAGGTGAAACTGTCACAGCNAAAAAATCTGTATCAAGTGAAGAGAAGTCCAAGAGGCACGACCTTATATACTGGTTAAGGGGGAGGGAGGAGCCAGGAAGGGCAGCAGGAGTGGAGGAGTTGTGAGATGATCAGTAGTGACACGTCATGGCCACGTTCTTATCTAAATTGTAGAGGGCCTGGGAACGGGGGAGGGGGGTTCGGTGGAAGTGGGGGTGGCACTGAGACAATCTTATTTGACAGACAACCATTACAGTTTTACCATGTTAGTGGTGGTCTCCCCTGTACAGGTTGAGTCACAAACCGCACCTCTCCATAACAAAGGCTCAGCCTTTGTTATGCAGTCTATTCTTAGTCTTAAACCTCACCTTACCATATTATAAAAGTATGCGGCCCTTGCCCACCACCTTCTCCAACCATTATATAAACGGAGTGGTAGCTCCTGCAATCTCTCATTTACTTGATACAGCTGTCGTGGCTGTGACGGTTCCACCTGAAGACGGAAGCTTGTGTTGCCTCCGAAACGTCGTGATTTTTATTTTATTTTACTTTTTTATGTTTTTTACTTACGTGACTTTACCGAAAAAAAACCTAAGAATATGAGACATCGTCAGTGTGTGGGTTCCACCACATCATTTGAAACCATTGGTAGGGGTTTGACAGCAGCATGATGATGATGATGATCGGGGTCTTGTCACTCATCATCATGGACCTCCTTTGCCAGTGCCAAAATATACTAATAGGGTTTTCCCCTCTTTTCTGGCAACAAAACTGACACTTTTTGCAAGGAATCATGCTTACATTAAGCACAATACTTGCAGTCAAATGCAAACAAAAAACAATACTCTGATAATTTATGCATTGTCTTTGAAACTGATTGGTCCACACCAGAGACAGCTTTCTTTGGAGTTTCGTCTCTGATGGTGTGTTGTCTTGAATTGTGCGCCTTTTGGCGTCATCTGGTCCAACACCAATGGAGACTAGGCTCTAAGGAAAGCTGTCTCGGGTGTGGACCAATCAACTTCAAGGACAGTGCGTACATTATCAGAGTATTGTTTTTGTTTGCATTTGACTGCAAGTATTGTGGTTAATGTAAGCATGATTCCTTGCAAAAAGGTATCCGTTTTGTTGCCAGAAAAAAGGGGAAAACCCCTATTAGTATGGTCTTGTCACTCTTTGTGTTTCGTCGGTGGTGGTAGGGTGGAGGGGAGACTGCACGACAGGAGGCCGCAATGAATGCCACCGGTTCGAGGTGGTGCGTGCGTGCGTGAGCTCTCCGGCGTAGCCTGATGTCGAAAATTATTGATCGCGTGACAAGCCAGCTGAAACCTTGAGCCGGATCTCAATTATGCCTTCATTTGGCACTTCTCGATTTCGTTTGAGGTCTTTTTTTCTTCTTCTCTTCTCCCACGATTATCGGCGATCTTTCATCCGATGCAGGATTGTGTGGGGATGTTGGCGGCTCAGAGGAGGTCTACATCCAGCAGTGATCGACATGGTTGGTATGAAACAAATGTCAGTTTGGGGGTCACAGGCTGAGAACATCAAATCGTGAAACAGGGCAACTAAAATAAAATGTTTGTTTTATTTTACCAGGTAAGGCCACGGAGTTGTGTAGGTTGTGCAGTAGCAGCGTGGCCACCACCACGCCACCACCACCACCACGCCACCACCACCACCTCCACCACCACCACCACCACCACCACCACCACCACCTCCACCACGGCCACCACTACCACCACCGCCACCACCGTCACCAGCACCGCCACCGCCACCGCCACCACCACCACCGCTACCTCCACCACCGCCACCGCCACTACCACCGCCACCACGGCCACCAACTCCGCCACCACCACCGCCACCACTACCACCACCACCTCTAGTGAGTGGGAGCAGTATTTGGTGAGTGTCTAGTGAGTGGTGATCGGTGAGTGTTTGTGCGGTCTGATGATGATTGTTGGGCGAGCGGTGAGTGTCTGGTGAGTGTGAATGGTGGTTGGTGAGCATCTCTGGCTGGGGTCACACTGCTCTTGGTCGAAACAATACCAATGTATCTACTGCAGGACGAAAATCTCAACCACAACGTGTCAATCACGGCGATCGCGTGACCATACTTCCCACGCTGGTCAGTAGGGCTTTGTGAGCGGCGACGGGACACGCAAACACTCGCCAGCGATGCAAGCTGTGGCCGATATCAAACTCGGTTCGACCGGGTTCATGGCGCAGTGCGCTAACCGCAGCGCCACCACTCCCCGAGACTCTAAAGGGCTAACATTTCGGATAATTGCTCGGGAGAAGGGCGCTCAGTACGGCACTGCCGCTGCTGCTGCTGCTGTTGGAGTTCCTTGATGTTGTATTTGCTTTCAACTGAGAGAATCGGTAACTCACGCGAATACATATGTGCACGGGGAATTATCTAACAACATGAGAGCTATAGTAATAGGTTTTTACCCTTTCAACTGGTACAAAACTGACACGTTTATACAAGGGATCATGTTTGCAATAACCACAACACAAGCAGTCAAGATGCAAACAAAAACAAACAACTCTGATAATGATAATGATATGCACTGTCTTGAAGTTGATTGGTCCACACCCGAGACAGCTTTTCTTAGAGCCTAGTCTTCATTGGTGTTGGACCAATGACGCCAAAAGGCGTACAACTAAAAAAACAGCGCACTATCAGAGTATTGAGAGCTCGGGGTAAGCATTTACACTAGTAAAGGAGGTCTCATAGTGTAAACATGAGAGCTTCTAGATTTGAAGTTTTTGTGACTGCAAGAATCCACGCAGCAGAAAAATAAACAAACACATCTTGGTTCTAGGATATTTAAAGGTGGAAAATGTTTTTTCTTCGGGTGTTCCGATTTTCATTTTCTTATTTTAGTTTTATTCGCCACGACCGATCGACTCAACAAATAATTTTCACATTCATAAACTCACCCATTTATTTTACTCACTCACATACTCATTTGCCATCCACCAATCACTCATTCGTTCACCACTCACACACTCAGCCACT
>MU249632.1:4108049-4118049 GCA_018977245.1 Lethenteron camtschaticum
GCCCATGTAAGTGCTTGCTCACTGGCCGTGGGTTGAGTGGATTTNAAAAAAAAAATTGCAGCGTTGTTTCAACGACCGCACCGGGAGATAGAATTGAACCAGTTGGACCGCTGGATTACAAAACAAACACATATATATGCAATAAATAATCACATTTGTCAATGCATTGATTCGGAGTTGTTGATTTGTATTTATTGCATTGAGTTTGTTGTTGTTGTTAAATGCGCTTGTGCATCACCGCCAACACAGCAGCATAATAATCACCACCACCAGACAACGTTTGTTTAATTATGGATTGCAAGTCCGGTGTGTTCACAGCAAACGGACAGCAATAACCATTAACCACCGAGGCAATGCAGCAGATACGGTAATTAATGCTCATTTGAGGAATCAGTCCGCAACGTCAAACTCATCGTGCAAGCGATGGTCAGCAAATTTAGACCCGGATTCCTTTTTCCGATGACCAAAATACAACAGTGAGCGTCTATCATCATCATCACCACCACCGAGACCACCACCACCCAGGGTCCATTTGTAGGCGTTCACGCGCTCAGCAGGCAAAGGGCTTCTAATATCAACAGTCATTTCGGGTGGAAATGTTCCGGCGAGGATTGTGATATTCTTTGCTCGAGCAAAACATTTATAACGACTCCTTCTCTCAGATTTTTTTTCTCTACCATGAATGCAGGAGAGAGAGAATATGTTTTGTAACACCAACCCATAGGCCTCACTGCGGACTTCCGGGGGTAAATCCTCGCTGCTGTATTAGTTCGATATAAGCTACAACAAAAACTATTTTGGACCTGGGTTTGAATATTCAGTGTCTCATCAGCAGCGCAGCCGGGCTTGCTTGAATTTTGGTTCAATGCCAGTATCTCTTGATTGATTTTTGGTATTCAGTGTCTCCTCAGCAGCACAGGCAGGCTTGCTTGAATTTTGATTCAATGCCATCATGTCTTCTTGGTTCTTTCGGTAAAGTCACGTAGAAGGGAAGTAATAAAATTATAAAAATAAAACATAATAAAATAATTCTCACGACGTTTCGGCCACAACGCAAGCAGCCGTCCTCAGGTGAAGACCAGGTCTGTCGGGGAGACAGCGTCTGAATGAAGCCAGCATGTCTTGGCCGGGTTTTGACATTGAGTGTGTCATCAGCAGGGCAGGCAGGCTTGCTTGAATATTTGGTTCAATGCCATCATGTCTTGACTAGTTTTTGACATTAAGTGTCGCATCAGCAGTTGGGCTTGCTTGAATATTTGATTCAATGCCAGCATCTTTTGGCCGTTTTTGATATTGAGTGTCTCATCAGCAGTGCAGGCAGGCTTGCTTGAATGTCTGGTTCAATGCCAGCATGTCTTGGCCGGTTTTGACATTCAGTGTCTCATCAGCAGTCGGGCTTGCTTGAATATTTGGTTCAATGCCAGCATGTCTTGACCGGTTTTTTAGATTCAGTTGTCGCATCAGCAGACGGGCTTGCTTGAATATTTGGTTCAATGCCAGCATGTCTTGACCGGTTTTTTAACATTCAGTATCTAAACTCTATGGTTCTTTCGGGAAAGTCGCGTAGGTATAAAATAAGTCCCGACGTTTCGTGCACAACACAAGCGTCCGTCATCAGGTGGCAAAGCGACGGACGCTTGTGTGTTGCGCCCGAAACGTCGTGATTTATTTTCTACCACGTGACTTTACCGAAAGAACCAAAGAGGATGGATTCCTGCGGTCACGAAAGCTTCGAATCAACATTCAGTATCTCGAGATGCTGCAATTGGACCAATGATTCATGCGAGCCTCATTCTACTGTCGATGAGAGCACTGAATGTCAAAACCGATCCAGAGTTTTCTTGTAATCAACCAACGCTTCTGATAATGTCAAGGGGATGTGTAAAACAGAACCCACTGTGTTCTTTTAAGCAGAGAGACAACTGCGAGAAGGACTCGTGCGTTATTTATTCAGGGCTACTTAAACATCTCCACAACGGCGCTGAACAATTGTTTTGTCATTTCCTTTGCTCGAACGGTGGCCGTCACGTGACAACGCTCCAACCGTCACGTGACAACGCCCCAACCGTCACGTGAGAACGCACCAACCGTCACGTGACCACGCCCCAACCGTCACGTGAGAACGCCCCAACCGTCACGTGAGAACGCCCCAACCGTCACGTGAGAACGCCCCAACCGTCACGTGACAACGCCCCAACCGTCACGTGACAACGCACCAACCGTCACGTGAGAACGCCCAACCGTCACGTGACAACGCACCAACCGTCACGTGACAACGCCCCAACCGTCACGTGACAACGTCCCAACCGTCACGTGAGAACGCCCCAACGACCACGTGACCACGCCCAACCGTCACGTGAGAACGCCCCAACCGCCACGTGAGAACGCACCAACCGTCACGTGACAACGCCCCAACCGTCACGTGACAACGTCCCAACCGTCACGTGAGAACGCCCCAACCGTCACGTGAGAACGCCCCAACCGTCACGTGACAACGCCCCAACCGTCACGTGAGAACGTCCCAACCGCCACGTGAGAACGTCCCAACCGCCACGTGAGAACGCCCCAACCGTCACGTGAGAACGCACCAACCGTCACGTGAGAACGCCCAACCGCCACGTGAGAACGCCCCAACCGCCACGTGAGAACGCCCCAACCATCACGTGAGAACGCCCCAACGACCACGTGAGAACGCCCCAACCGCCACGTGAGAACGCACCAACCGTCACGTGAGAACGCACCAACCGTCACGTGAGAACGCCCCAACCATCACGTGAGAACGCCCCAACGACCACGTGAGAACGCCCCAACCGCCACGTGAGAACGCACCAACCGTCACGTGACAACGTCCCAACCGTCACGTGAGAACGCCCCAACCGTCACGTGAGAACGCACCAACCGCCACGTGAGAACGCACCAACCGCCAGGTCCCAACCGCCACGTGAGAACGCCCCAACCATCACGTGAGAACGCCCAACGACCACGTGAGAACGCCCCAACCGCCACGTGAGAACGCCCCAACCGTCACGTGAGAACGCCCCAACCATCACGTGAGAACGCCCAACGACCACGTGAGAACGCCCCAACCGCCACGTGAGAACGCACCAACCGTCACGTGACAACGTCCCAACCGTCACGTGAGAACGCACCAACCGTCACGTGACAACGCACCAACCGTCACGTGAGAACGCACCAACCGCACGTGACAACGCACCAACCGTCACGTGACAACGCCCCAACCGTCACGTGACAACGCACCAACCGTCACGTGAGAACGCACCAACCGTCACGTGACAACGCACCAACCGTCACGTGAGAACGCCCCAACCGTCACGTGACAACGCACCAACCGTCACGTGAGAACGCACCAACCGTCACGTGAGAACGCACCAACCGTCACGTGAGAACGCCCCAACCGTCACGTGAGGTGCGGGAGAAGCCGTGCAGCCCTATAATTGGCCCAGCGGGACGGGTCGCGTGTGTGGGGTGAGACCCAAGTGATACGGGACGAGGACCAGGGGAGACGCACTCTGTGTGCGCGCGCGCGCGTGTGTGTGTAGGTCGACTCAGCCACAAATGAGTACAGTAGCTGGTGCGATGTGTTAAAGAACGCCACTAGGGAGATGCAGGCGGCCGGCCGGACGATGTGCTGGTCACCCGCTCCCTCGTGTGCCGTGCCGGCTTTCAATGGTGCTCGCTAACAGTACTTGCCCCTAAAGTCTGTTAGGGCTATACGGGGGTCTTTGTATTGTTCATATGCATTCGCTGCGCGACGAATCCGGTCACAAGAGTTCGATTCCCAACTCATGGCCCACACCAGTGACGATTATCCGAAGCAGACCTTGTCCTCCGAGGTTGACTCAGCCTCAAATGAGTACCTGGCAGAGTGTGTCGTAAACATCGCCACTGGGGAGACAAACGTGGCTGGGTGTGGTTCTGGCCACCCACCCCCTCGTGTGCTGTGACGGCCTTCATAGCTGCTACCAGCACTTGCCCCATCGTTCTATTTCGGTTATACGGGGCAGCTTTGTATTTGTGTGTACGCGATTGTTCTAGCAGTTTCAGTTTCATGTATTTGGTATAGCCCTGTGAGCCATTCGGCTCTTGAATCGGTGCAGCCGCAATAAACTAAAAAACTAAAACATGAACAAGAAAACATGTTAAAGTGACTATGCGCAACAGAAAAATCCAGGAAAAAACTGCAAAGTCTTCCAGATAAAAAAGCACCGTACACCGACGCTGTGCAAAAAAAATCCCAGTGGAATGCAAGTCAAACAACAACAACCACAAGACAATTTAGATTAGCAAAGGTGCGTGACTGCACGTAAGAGTACCGGTAGGTATACGAACGAATAATTAGATTTCGATTTAAAGCTTTCGTGACTGCAGGGATTCATATTCTTGGTTCTTTCGGTAAAGTCACGTAGAAGGGAAATAATCAAACAATAAAGATATAAAACAATAAATGCTCACGACGTTTCGACTGCAACACAAGCAATCATCATCAGGTGTGAAACCCACAGCAAGAAATGTTGAAAAAAGTGGCGTTTTTTCTTAATTTTTTTTAAAACGCCTCTTTTTCAAATGTTCTTGCTGTGGATTTCACACCTGATGATGATTGCTTGTGTTGCAGTCGAAACGTCGTGATAATTTTATCGTTTTATATTTTTTATTTTATTGTTTCCCTTCTACGTGACTTTACCGAAAGAACCAACAATATGAATAAGTGTCTATTTCTAGTTATTGTTGTTTCATTGTTGTTGTTGTTGTTGTCATCGCATTACTCTTGTTTAATCGCTCCGTCTCCGCGGTGGAGGTAGCTTGTGTCTAGAGCGTTCCTTCCTGCGGCTGCCACTTCAATCGCTACTTCCGATCGGCGGACCCCGTCTCATCTCGTCAATAAATCATCTGGCGATGCCGCCCGCTGCTGCTGTCTGCTGCTGTCTGCTGCTGCATTTGGCAGGGATGCACGGGCACAAATCAACATAACAACTCATCACGTTCATCAGTAACAACAGGGCATCGTGTGGCCTCGATAGGAATGCTTATATAACAGGCGACGTTTCGGACAATGGACCTGTATCATGAAGAAGGATCTTTGTCCGACACATTGCCTTTGATGGGTTTTTTTTCCTTACAAGGCCACATTGTTATCGATGAATGTGTTCAGTTAATATTTATATGAAATGCATTATTATCATCAGCATCATCATGTATGCATGGATATATGTTGAATTTCTTTCGGCACCGTACATCTGTGAAAAATTTCGTTTCACATTCGTGAAATAAAGAGCTTCACGGCTCATCGGATTCCTCCTGTATGAATACACATTCTGATTGTAACCATAAGTGGTCAAGCGCCGTATAAAGGGTAAGAAATATGAGTCCGAAATGATTGGTTTACACCAGAGAGAGCCCTCTTTAAGGCCCGGTTTCACCAGTGTCAGACCAAAAAGGGTTAAACCTATTTTTTATTTTTCATACTTTGATACTGGCAAAAACAACAACAACAACAACAGCAAAATGTGTCCCGTGTTGTAACTGACAAACATGTGGAACGAAGTGTGAAAAGTGCACAGAAAAGAGAGAGACACACAGAGAGAGAGAGACACAGAGAGAGAGAGACACACACACAGAGAGAGACACAGAGACACACAGAGAGAGACACACAGAGACACACAGAGAGACACACGTGGATTAGAATGACACGGAGGGACACGAGGAGAGAGAGAGAGAGACAGGAGACATCCATCAAAGGGCAACATCCAAATCAGAGGCATCAAGCTGGCTGTCAGAAACAAAATGATTTGGAGACACCGCGGTGGTGGTAGTACCCAAGGACAAACAATCCCAACACATTCTTCAATCAGGCTGCGGCCTTAGGGGGGGAAACATGTAAAAAATGGGTCGACGTTTCGGGCAATGGTCCTTCTTCAGAGAGGCAAAAGAGATCGATTGGATGGCAAGAGTTGGAGGCGTCACATGACACCATGGGGCCTGGAGGAAAAATAACATGAACAAATATTAGTTGTTTTTAAAATTACACATGTATAGCCACCTCATACAGCAATAGCTTTTGGGTAATATACAACCCATTAATTCATCAATATGTATTATTCTTTTTATTGAAATAAACATATTTATATTACAAGTAAAATTATCAGATGTTGCTGGAACATTGCACTGTGGGAAGATTAGTTATCTTGTGTGAAGATTAGTGATAGTTTCGATTTAAAGCTTTCGTGACTGCAAGGATTCATCTTCTTGGTTCTTTCGGTAAAGTCACGTAGAAGGCGCCCCTTCCCCCCCCTTCCAACCCAGCTTATATATATGCTCCAAGCCGTGTGCTGTTTCATTCAGACGCTGTCGCCTCGACAGACCTGGTTTCACCTGAGGACGGCTGTTGCGTTGTGGCCGAAACGTCGTGAGAATTATTTTATTATGTTTTATTTTCATTATTTTATTACTTCCCTTCTACGTGACTTTACCGAAAGAACCAAGAAGATTAGTGATAGTGTGATGAGTTTAGTTATCTCGTGTGAAGATTAGTATTGTGACCGAGATTGTTATCGTGTGTGTGAAGATTAGATTTTCTTCTTTGTGACTTTTAAAAGGCGATTGCTGGCTCGGGCAGAACACATCCACATTGTTGAGAAAGAACGACGTTACCCATCCTCGAAGCCTTTGTCAAGGCGCCCAGCTTATATATATACTCCAAGCTCGTGTGCTGTTTCATTCAGACGCTGTCGCCTGGACAGACCTGCTTTTCACCTGAGGACGGCTGCTTGCGTTGTGGCCGAAACGTCGTGAGAATTATTTTATTGTGTTTTAGTTTTATTGTTTTATTACTTCCCTTCTACGTGACTTTACTGAAAGAACCAAGAAGATGCTCGAAGCGTGACGGATGGACAGCCAGACCAGAGAACGCGACCTAGCAGGATAACGATTCTCCCACCCCGTGGAGATGGAGCGATGATTATCGGCTCACGTTCAAGATGCGTCGTGGCATCTTTGCGACCCCTGTGAAATGGCGACGTCTTCTGGAAGCCTGCATACGAGCAGTGGACAAGACCACCCCTGAACGACGACGATGGTGGTGATGATGATGATGATTACTCGGCTCACTAATTTTGATGTCACATTTAATTAACACCATTATCATGGCCATGCGTCTTGTTTTGAAATAGCCAGTGCAAGGAACCCCATTGGGTAATACCATTCGTCGTTTGACCAATCAACACCCACCCTTCCGTGAGAGTCAATGGCCACAGATGCACGGCTGAGGCTCGTGTCTAAAGGGCCGTCCATAAATGACGTCACGCGATTTTGGAGGATTTTTGACCACCTCCCCCCCCTCGTCACACGGCGTCACAAAAAGTCAGACCCCCCCTCAAATATGACATCACAAAGCTCTGCCCCCCCCCAAAACCATATTTCTATTTTGAAAATAAAACATGCTTCAAATCGCTTTAAACTATTGTCATTGTAGTGCGTATTTAATGTGGCGCTGCACTTTATGATGTTGTAGGAGTGTTGCTATCACAATTAGTGTTGTAATAGCAATTATATATTCATTTAAAGTTGCGCATTTTGATGTGACGTCACATTTCTCAAACCCCTTCCATCCACCCCCCTCGTCACACATCGTCACAAATGTCTGACCCCCCCCCTTCCCCTAGGTGCGTGACGTCATTTATGGACGCCCCCATAGTTCGCGCGTAAACTTTCCATGCGCGCAGGAGATTATCTCGCAGCGGCCTCGTGGTGACGTTCGGATGGTGGGGTTCAGTTCCACCGTAGAGGAGGAGGAGGAGGCTGGAAGAAAATAAAAATAAACAAATATAATAATCTTCTTCTTGGTTCTTTCGTAAAGTCACGTAGAATGGAAATAATAAAACAATAAAAAATTAACCCGAAAAACAAAGTTTTTCACTCTAAATCCTTTATATGCGTGGCGGCTAGAGTCCTCTCGTCCTCTGGCTTGAGATGGCTGCCACCTATGGGTCAGATGATTGTCTGGCAGCATTAAGCAATTGGTAATTAAATATAATTTATTTTTTCCTAAAAAGTGTAAAATTTTGGAAAAAAAATGTCACGAAAATAAATTGTCACGCACAACGAGGCTGTGTGCAAAATGTCAGCTCGGTTGGATCACGGGAAGTGGGTTAAAAACGACCGAAAGATTTGCACGGTCGTAAGCAGGCAAGCAAGTGAACTTAATATAAAGGATTTAAAAATTAAACAGACCTGTTCTCCACCTAAGGACGGCTACTTGCGATGTGGCCGAAACGTCGTGAGAATTATTTTTTTGTGTTTTTTTTTATTGTTATATTACTTCCATTCTACGTGATGACTTTACCGAAAGAACCAAGAAGATGAATCCCTGCAGTCACGATAGCTTTAAATCGAAATATAATAATCTTCCTTAATTTTGGAGCTTTCGTGACTGCAGGAATTATTCTTTGGTTCTTTCGGTAAAGTCACGTATAAAGATATAATAATAATAAGTTAAATCATTTAATTTATTTTATATCTTTATACGTGACTTTACCAAAAGAATCAAAGTATAATAATCTTGATTCAAATCAAGATTCGAACCAAGATGTAATGGACGCAGCTCTGCGTTGGGCTAAGAAACGGACTTTGCGAATCGTCGCCATCCTGTTTCAATTCACGCAGCGGCCGGCCGGAGCGATTTGAGAATTCCGATTGACCACGGAGTGAGACACAAGCTTCCGTCTTCAGGTGGTACCGTCACAGCCACGACAGCTGTATCAAGTAAATGAGAGATTGCAGGAGCTACCACTCCGTTTATATAATGGTTGGAGAGGTGGTGGGGCAAGGGCCGCATACTTATTATTAATATGGTAAGGTGAGGCTTGAGACTAAGAATAGACTGCATAACAAAGGCTGAGCCTTTGTTATGGAGAGGTGCGGTTTGTGACTCAACCTGTGACAGGGAGACCACTAGACATGGTAAAACTGTGATGGTTGTCTGTCAAATAAGATTGGCAAATAAGTGTAGTTAAATCTTTTTTGCATGGTTAATCACATCTTTCCAATGATTACTCAGTTTGTAACCGTCATCACGGTTGAAATTATGTCTGTGTTTGTATATTTGTATGGCTTCGTGTACAAACCTTTGATGGTAGCCAGGAGGTTTGCAGAGAACCTTGGTCTCGGAAAATACAATTTCATGAGAGCCACCGAGTTGTAGCAATGACTGGCAACGGCCGAAGAATCAGTTCTGCCGTGTTTCAGATCTGACTTGTGTTTTTACCTACGTGACTTTACCGAAAAAACCTAAGAATATGAATCATTGCAGTCACGAAAGCTTCAAATCTAGAGTTACGGAGTGCGACTTTTCTCTTCTCAGGCTCACGCTGACGCCGCTGGGATGGCGTTGACTGAGTGTCGGGTCCCCCGTGTGAACGCGGAGCCATAAGCCACGCGGTCGATTGTAGAGGAAGAGGGGGGGGGGGGAGGAGGGGGTGGAGGAGGANGGAGAGGGAGGAGGAGGGGGTGGAGGAGGAGGAGGGGAGGAGGAGGAAGGGGAGGAGGAGGGAGGTGGAGGGGGGGAGGAAGAGGAGGAGGAGGAGGGGGGAGGATGGGAGGAGGAGGAGGGGGAGGAGGAGGAGGGGGGAGGAGGAGGGGGAGGAGGAAGGGGAGGAGGAGGAGGGGGAGGGGGGAGGAAGAGGAGGAGGAGGAGGGGGGGAGGAGGAAGGGGGAGGAGGAGGAGGAGGGGGGGGAAGGAGGGGGAGAAAGGGGGAAGAAGGAGGGGGAGGAGGAGGGGGGGGGGAGGAGGAGGAAGGGGGGTGGAAGAGGGGGGGGGAGAGGAGGAGGGGGAAAGGAGATGAGGGGGGAGGAGGAGGAGGGGGTTGGAGGAGGAGGAGGAGGAGGAGGGGGGGAGGAGGAGGGGGAGGAGGATTGGGGAGGAGGAGGGGGGTGGAGGAGGAGCATGGGAGGGGAGGGGGGAATGTCAAAGTCAGGAGGCGGTGGT
>MU249632.1:4120549-4150549 GCA_018977245.1 Lethenteron camtschaticum
TGTGTGTGTCTCTCTTGTGTGTGTTTCTGTGTGTGTGTGTCTCTCTCTGTGTGTGCGTCTCTCTGTGTGTGTGTGCGTCTCTCTCCGTGTGTGTTTCTGTGTGTGTGTGTGTGCGTCTCTCTGTGTGTCTCTCTCTCTGTGTGTGTGCGTCTCCCCCCCGCCCCTCCCCCCCCCCGCCCTCCCCCCCCCCCCACATCACCACTTCTCGTCCCCCCATCGGGATCGTCACCACCTGGAGATCTGCCCGAGCCCAGCTCGCTTCGTCGAGCGCTCTGCGTTGTTAATTACAAATAACGCCACCACCACCACCATCACCACCACCACCATCACCACCATCACCACCACCACCATCACCACCATCACCATCACCACCACCGCCATCACCACCACCACCATCACCACCACCACCATCACAATCACCACCACCATCACCACCATCACCTCCACCACCGCCACCACCACCACCATCACCACCACCACCATCACCACCATCACCACCACCATCACCATCACCACCACCACCACCACCACCACCACCGCCACCATCACCACCATCACCACCATCACCACCACCATCACCACCACCACCATCACCACCATCACACCATCACCACCACCATCACCACCATCACCACCGCCACCATCACCACCATCACCACCATCACCACCACCATCACCACCACACCACCACCATCCACCACCATCACACCACCACCACCACCATCACCACCACCATCCACCACCATCACCCACCATCACCACCACCACCATCACCACCACCACCACCACCACACCCCACTCACCACCACCATCACTACCACCACCACCATCACCACCACCACCATCACCACCACTCACTACCACCACCACAATCACCACCACCATCACCACCACCACCACCATCACACCCACCACCACCCCACCATCACCACCACCATCACCACACCATCACCACCATCACCACCACCATCATCACCATCACCACCGCCAATCACCACCATCACCACCATCACCACCATCACCACCACCACCATCACCACCATCACCACCACCACCATCACCACCCGCCACCATCACCATCATCACCACCATCACCACCACCACCATCACCACCACACACCACCACCACCGCCACCATCACACCACCATCACCACCATCACCACCACCATCACCACCATCACCACCACCACCATCACCACCACCATCACCACCACCATCACCACCATCACCACCACCACCATCATCACCACCATCACCACCATCATCACCATCACCACCATCACCACCACCACATCACCACCGCCACCATCACCACCATCACCACCATCACCACCACCACCATCACCACCACCATCACCACACCATCACCATCACCACACATCACCACACCATCACCACCACCATCACCACCATCACCACCACCACCATCACCACCATACACCCACCACCATCACCACCATCACCACCACCACCATCACCACCACCATCACCACCACCATCACCACCACCACCATCACTACCATCACCACCACCACCATCATCACCACCATCACCACCATCATCACCACCACCATCACCACCATCACCACCACCATCACCACCGCCACCATCACCACCACCATCACCACCACCATCACCATCACCACCACCATCACCACCACCATCACCACCACCACCACGCCACAACCTCCAACAAAGGCGGAAAGGTTCCAATGAGGCTCGTCACAGCCCTTAGCAGACGCCCTGGGCCGCCTTTGTCTCCGCCGTGGCGATGTTGAGCGCACACACCCGACTCGTCGGAGCCGACCTAGAGGGGGATGACCCACGACCGCTCCCGCTGATCGTCAGCCGTGTTCACGGAACGCGTTCAAACGCACCGCGCGGATTCACTACGACGCCTCCAACGCGTTTATTGCGCTGGGCAAGGTCACATCGTATTCTTAGGTTTTTTTCGGTAAAGTCACGTAGGTAAAAAAATTAAAATTAATAAAAGTAAAATAAAAATAAAATAAAAAAAAAATGAAGACGGATGCTTGTGTTGCCTCCGAAACGTCGTGATTTTTATTTTATTTATTTCATTAATTTAATTTTTTTACCTACGTGACTTTACCGAAAAAAAAGCCTAAGATATGAATCCTTGCAGTCACGAAAGCTTCAAATCTAGAAGGTCACATCGGTCTCGTGTTTTACGCGTCAACGTCGTCGTGCGTAGACACAAGCACACAGACAAAGGTTCCCCGCCACCACAGATAGCCCAACACACACACACACCGCTGGGGCAAGAGCTGTCAGCGAGTAGCGCCTGTGAAGGTTCGGCAACGCCGCAACATGGAGTACAGTGTTCGTTCGAGGCTGAGTAGACCTAGAGGTGGGGTGGTGGTGCTACGGCCTGTTCAGATAATCGAGTTCGACGGATCGAACTCGAGTCCCAGGCAGAGCCGCGCGCTGACCGCTTCGCTACACACAATGACAAAGGTCCCCCGTCTAGCCTTAACAGACTGTAGGGGCAAGTGTTGTTAGCGAGCGCCTAAAGGCCGGCACGGCACACGAGGGGGGGGGGGCAGACCCACGCCCGACCGCCTTTGTCTTCCCAATGGCGATGTTTTACGCATGGCATCAGACACAATTGTGGGGTTTTTTTGTGGCTGAGTCAATCTAGAGGAAGGCCAGGACCGGTTCAGATGAATCGTTGGTTGATGGCCGCGAGCGTGTACACACACACACGTGTACACACACACACGTGTACCACACACATGCGTGTACACACACACACATGCGTGTACACACACACACACACGTGTACCACACACACACACGTGTACACACACGTGTACACACACACGCGTGTACACACACACACGTGTACCACACACACACGTGTACACACATACACGTTACACACACACGTGTACACACACACGTGGACACACACACGTGTACACACACACACGTGTACACACACACACGTGTACACACACGTGTACACACACGTGTACACGTGTACACACACGTGTACACACACACGCGTGTACACACACACACTACACACACGTGTACACACACACACGTGTACACACATACACACATGTACACACACGTGTACACACGCACGCGTGTACACACACACACGTGTACACACATACACGTGTACACACACACACACGTGTACACACACGTGTACACACACGTGTACACACACACACAGTGTACACACACACACACACACGTGTACACACGTGTACACACACGCGTGCACACACACACACGCACACACACGTGTACACACACNACGTGTACACACACGTGTACACACGTGTACACACACACATGTGTACGCACACGTGTACACACACGTGTACACACGTACACACACACACGTGTACACACCACACGTGTACACATACGTGTACACACACACACGTGTACACACACACACACGTGTACACACACGCACACACACGTACGTGTACACACACACAGTGNACACACACACACACACACACACGTACACACGTGTACACACACACGCGTGTACACACACGTGTACACACACGTACACACGTGTCACACACGTACCACACACGTGTAACACATACGTGTGACCACACACACACACACACGTGTACACACACACGTGTACACACACACACGTGTACACACACGTACACACACGCGTGCACACACGCGTGTACACACACACGTGTACACACACGCGTGCACACACTGTCACACACACACGTGTGTACACACACACGCGTGTACACACACGCGTGTACACACACACACACGTGTACACACACACGGGACACCAACGCTGGACACAACGAGTCAGCTGTGCGCGCTGTTGCACACACAACGCACCGCGCTCATCACAAGCCCACCGCTCCCTCTCGCAGCCTCCCCTCTCATTACCCCCACCACCACCACCACCACGAACAAGACAAATCCCCCGTATAGCCTGAACAGACTGTAGGGGCAAGTGCTGTTAGCGAGCACCTATAATTGGGATGGCCAACACCACGCCCGGCCGCCTTTGTCTCCCTAGTGGCGATGTTTACACATCGCACCAGGTACTCATTTGAGGCTGAGTCGACCTAGGGGAGGCCCAGGACCGGTTCAGACAATCGTAACCGGCGTTGGCCGTGAACGGGAATCGTACCGCGGTGGTCCAGGTTTCGTAGCGCAGCGCGCTAACGCTATACCACGCTCCCCACCACCACCCCACTCCTCCGATTCAAAGCAACAACATCAACAACAACATCAACAACATCACGCAATCGTTTACCTTTGCTCAAAACAATAACCGCAAAACATGGAAAGAATTCGCAGCGCGCAATGTGACGTTGTCGTCGCCGCTATCATCATCATTATCACCGTAGCGAATTATTCTGACTCGGTCACCCACCCACCCACCCCCCCCACCACCACCTCGTCTGCCTGCCTGCCCCCACATTGATTCAGAACACAGTGGCATGCAGCATGCACGGTTTCAGCTGCCCCCTCTCCTGCACATCGCCACGCTGGATAAGGTTAGCCTCCAATGTCCATCGGCGGTTGCCAATATTCGTCAGTGTTGTTGTGATTCCTCAATCGCTGCCGCTGCCGCTGCTGCTGCTTAGCAGAGGTCTGCGCTGCTGCTGTTTCTTTGTTGTTGTTGTGGTGGTGGTGGTGGTGGCGGCGTCTCTGTTATTCGCGTTCGCTCTCCGCCACCACTTCTCCACTCGGGCTTGGCTTGCTTGAGCCTGCTCGTCCGTGCAGTCACACACACGCACACTCTGTCACACACACACACACTCCCTCCGTCACACACACGCACACTCTCTCTGTCACACACACTCTGACACACACTCTCTGTCACACACACAACCACACTCTGTCACACACACACTTTGTCACACACACACTCTGTCACACACACGCACACTCTCTGTCACACGCACACACTCTCTGTTACACACACACTCTCTGTCACACACAAAATCTCTGTTACACACACACACTGTCACACACACACACACACTCTCTCTCTCCGTGACACACACACTCTCACACACTCTTCCATCACACACTCTCTCTCTGTCACACACACACACCGTCACACACACACACACCCTCTTCTCTCTCCGTCACACACACACACTCTCTCTCTCCATACACACACACTCTCTCTCCATCACACACACACACCGTCACACACACACACCGTCACACCACACACACCCTCTCTCTCTCTCCGTCACACACACACTCTCTCTCCATCACACACACACACCGTCACACACACACTCTCTCTCCATCACACACACTCTCTCTCCATCACACACACACCCGTCACACACACACACCGTCACACACACACACACCTCTCTCTCTCTCCGTCACACACACACACTCTCTCTCCATCACACACACACACCGTCACACACACACACCGTCACACACACACACACCCTCTCTCTCTCTCCGTCACACACACACACTCTCTCTCCATCACACACACACACCGTCACACACACACTCTCTCTCTCTCCGTCACACACACACACTCTCTCTCCATCACACACACACACCGTCACACACACACTCTCTCTCCATCACACACACACGCTCTCTCCATCACACACACACACACACACTCTCTCTCTCCAACACACACACACTCTCTCCATCACACACACACCCGTAACACACACACTCTCTCTCCATCACACACACTCTCTCTCCAACACACACACACACTCTCTCTCCAACACACACCGTCACACACACACACTCTCTCTCTCCATCACACACACACGCACTCTCTCGCTCTATCACACACACGCACTCTCTCCGTCACACACACTCTCTCTCCATCACACACACGCACTCCTCTCCAACACACACACACACCGTCACACACACACTCCTCTCCATCACACACACCGTCACACACACACTCTCTCTCCATCACACACACACTCTCTTTCTGTCACCACACACTCTCTCTCCATCACACACACACACCGTCACACACACACACACTCTCTCTCTCCCTCACACACACACACTCTCTCTCTCTCGTGCGAGTCACACGCGTTGCGAGCCAGTCAAGGCACTGTACGGACAAGGGTAGCCACATCGGGAACGAAAGCTGAGCGGTGGGTCTCATCCCATCTCATCCTTGTTGTCGTTGTTGTCGTTGTAGCAAATAAAAAAAACACTCGCGACACGGAACACAGCGTTCAGCTCCCAGCGTCTCTCCTGAGCGGAGCTTTTTCCCCTTCGTCCACCTACCTGCCTAGGTACCTTCCTGCCTGAGGACCTGCCTGCCTACCCTGCCTACCTGGGGAACTGCCTGTCTGCCTGCCTGGGTACCTACACCTGCCCTGCCTACCTGAGGACCTGCCTGTCTGCCTGCCTGGGTACCTACACCTGCCCTGCCCTGCCTACCTGAGGAACTGCCTGTCTGCCTGCCTGCCTGCCTGCCTGGGTACCTACACCTGCCCTGCCTACCTACCTGAGGACCTGCCTGTCTACCTGCCTGCCTGGGTACCTACACCTGCCCTGCCCCGCCTACCTGGGGAACTGCCTGTCTGCCTGCCTGTCTGCCTGGGTACCTACACCTGCCCTGCCCTGCCTACCTGGGGAACTGCCTGTCTGCCTGCCTGTCTGCCTGCTAAAAGCCGCAAATCTCTGGATCGACTGGCTGACACGACCTCGTGAAGCTGCCTGGACTAGTGGCTGTTTGCTTTGCTGATTGCACCACCACCGCTCCTACTGACCACCTCTCTCACATTCGCGTGTTCAACTCAAGGTAAGAGGCAGGCTGCGTTGAGGGGGTCGCGTCCGTCCGTCTGTCTGCCTTAGATTCCGCTTTTGGTTTTCGACAGCTGCTGCTGCTGATGATGATGATGCTGGTGATGCTGCTACTGCTGATGATGCTGATGCTGCTACTGATGATGCTACTGATGCTGATGCTACTGATGCTACTGATGATGCTGCGACTGTTGCTGCTGATGATGTCTGTGGCTAAAGTGCTGACTGTTGGTTGTGGATGACTGTGTGTGTGTGTGCGTGTATGTGTGTCTCTCTCCTGCTGTAGATGCGTGTGTGAGTACACGTGTGAGTGTGTGAGTACACATGCGTGAGTGTGTGTGTGAGAGTGAGTGTGAGCGTGTGAGTGTGTGTGAGTGTGTGTGTGTGAGTGTGTGTGAGTACACGTGTGTGTGTGAGTGTGTGTGTGTGAGTGTGTGAGTGTGTGTACACGTGTGAGTGTGAGTAGACGTGTGAGTGTGAGAGTGTGTGAATATGTGAGTGTATGATGTGTGAGTAAGCGTGTGAGTATGTGAGTGAGTATGAGTACACGTGTGAAAGTGTGAGTGTATGAGTGTGTGTGTGTAAGTGGGTGAGTACACGTGTGAGTGTGTGAGTGTGTAAGTACACGTGTGTGAGTGTGTGTGAGAGTGTGAGTACACGTGTGTGAGTGTGTGAGTACACGTGTGAGTGTGTGAGTCTGTGAGTGTGAGAGTGTGTGAGTACACGTGTGAGAGTGTGTGAGTGTGTGTGAGTGTGTGAGTACATGTGTGTGTGAGTGTGTGAGTGTGTGTGAGTGTGTGAGTACACGTGTGAGTGTGTGTGAGTACACGTGTGAGTGTGTGGTGATTGTGTGTGTGAGTGTGTTAGTACACGTGTGTGAGTGTGTGAGTACACGTGTGTGAGTGTGTGAGTGTGTGTGTGAGTGTGTGAGTGTGTGTGTGAGTGTGTGAGTACACGTGTGTGAGTGTGTGTGTACATGTGTGAGTGTGTGAGTACACGTGTGAGTGTGTGTGTGTACACGTGTGAGTGTGTGTGTGAGTGTGTGTGTGAGTGTGTGAGTGTGTGAGTGTGTGTGTGATTGTGTGTGTGAGTGTGTTAGTACACTGTGTAAGTGTGTGAGTACACGTGTGTGAGTGTGTGATTGTGTGTGTGAGTGTGTTAGTACACGTGTGTGAGTGTGTGAGTGTGTGTGTGAGTGTGTGAGTACACGTGTGTGAGTGTGTGAGTGTGTGAGTGTGTGTGTGAGTGTGTTAGTACACGTGTGTGAGTGTGTGAGTACACGTGTGAGTGTGTGTGTGAGTGTGTGTGTGAGTGTGTTAGTACACGTGTGTGAGTGTGTGAGTACACGTGTGTGAGAGTGTGAGTGTGTGTGTGAGTGTGTGAGTGTGTGTATGAGTGTGTTAGTACACGTGTGTGAGTGTGTGAGTACACGTGTGAGTGTGTGTGTGATTGTGTGTGTGAGTGTGTTAGTACACGTGTGTGAGTGTGTGAGTACACGTATGTGAGTGTGTGAGTGTGTGTGTGAGTGTGTGAGTGTGTGAGTACACGTGTGTGAGTGTGTGAGTACACGTGTGTGAGTGTGTGAGTGTGTGTGTGAGTGTGTGAGTGTGTGTGTGAGTGTGTGAGTACACGTGTGTGAGTGTGTGTGTACATGTGTGAGTGTGTGAGTACACGTGTGAGTGTGTGTGTGTACACGTGTGAGTGTGTGTGAGTGTGTGAGTGTGTGTGTGAGTGTGTGAGTGTGTGAGTGTGTGTGTGAGTGTGTTAGTACACTGTGTAAGTGTGTGAGTACACGTGTGTGAGTGTGTGAGTGTGTGTGTGAGTGTGTTAGTACACTGTGTGAGTGTGTGAGTACACGTGTGTGAGTGTGTGAGTGTGTGTGTGAGTGTGTGAGTACACGTGTGTGAGTGTGTGTGTGTGAGTACACGTGTGTGAGTGTGTGTGTGAGTGTGTTAGTACACGTGTATGAGTGTGTGTGTGTGAGTGTGTGAGTGTGTGTGTGAGTACACGTGTGAGTGTGTGAGTGAGTGTGTGAGTGTGTGTGTGAGTACACGTGTGAGTGTGTGAGTGTGTGAGTGTGTGAGTACACGTGTGTGAGTGTGTGAGTGTATGTGTGAGTGTGTGAGTACACGTGTGTGAGTGTGTGAGTGTGTGTGTGAGTACACGTGTGTGAGTGAGTGTGTATGAGTGAGTGTGCGAGTGTGTGTGTGAGTACACGTGTGAGTGTGTGAGTGTGTGTGTGAGTGTGTGAGTGTGTGTGTGAGTACACGTGTGAGTGTGTGAGTGTGTGTGTGAGTGTGTGAGTGTGTGTGTGAGTACACGTGTGTGAGTGTGTGAGTACATGTGTGAGTGTGTGAGTGTGTGAGCGTGTGAGTACACGTGTGAGTGTGTGAGTACACGTGTGTGTGTTGTGAGTGTGTGTGAGTACACGTGTGAATGAGTGAGTACACGTGTGTGAGTGTGTGTGTGAGTGTGTGTGTGAGTGTGTGTGAGCGAGTGAGTGTGTGAGTGTGTGAGTGTGTGTGAGTACACGTGTGTGAGTGTGTGTGAGTGTGTGTGAGTACACGTGTGAATGAGTGAGTACACGTGTGTGAGTGTGTGTGTGAGTGTGTGTGAGCGAGTGAGTGTGTGAGTGTGTGTGAGTACACGTGTGAGTGTGTGAGTACACGTGTGTGAGTGTGTGTGTGAGTGTGTGTGAGTGTGTGTGAGTGTGTGAGTGTGTGTGTGAGTACGCGTGTGAGTGTGTGAGTACACGTGTGTGAGTGTGTGTGTGAGTGTGTTTGTGAGTGTGTGTGAGTGTGTGTGTGAGTGTGGTGTGTGTGAGAGTGTGTGAGTGTGTGTGAGAGTGTGTGAGTGTGTGTGAGTACGCGTGTGAGTACACGTGTGAGTGTGTGAGCACCTATTAAGGCTTGCACGATGCAACAGGAGACGGGGGGGGGGTAGCCGACGACGTCACGTCCCAGCCGTCTTTGTCTCCCGCCCGGTGCCACTCGTTTTACGGCTGAGTGGACCTAGGGGTGGTCCACTAGCCAGGTTATTGGTCGTATGCGGGAATCGAACTCGGCTGGCCGAGGTTGGTAGGGCAATTCGCTGCCCGCTACACCACATCGCACCCACCCCCACACACACAAAACACAAAAACATGTTTTGGGGGAGCCAACACCACGCCCGGCCGCCTTTGTCTCTCCCAAGTGCTGCTTGACACATCCCCTCCAGGCTGAGTCGACCTAGGTGAGAGCCAGGAGCGATTACAAATGCTCCCCCCACCCACCCCCCACTGATGATTTGCTCGTGAGCGCGGTGGCAATCGAACTCGGAATTGTCCCGAAGGGATTCGTAGCGGCGTGCTGCTAACCACTGCACCACCACCACCACCAGCTCCAACACCACCACCACACCAGCACACCACCACCAGCACACCACCACCACCACGACCACCAGCACCACCAGCACCACCACCACCAGCACCACCAGCACCACGACCACCAGCACCAGCACCACCAGCACCACCACCACCAGCACCACGACCACCACCACCACCAGCACCACGACCACCACCACCACGACCACCACCACGACCACACCACCAGACACCACGACCACCACCACCACCACACGCCGCTACCACCACCACCACCACCCCCACCACCATCACCAGACACCACCACCCCACCACACCAGACACCACCACCACCAGCACCACCACCACCACCACCCCACCACCACCACCAGCACCAGACCCACGACCACTACCACCACCACAACCACCACCACCACCAGACACCACGACCACCACCACCACGACCACCACCACCACCACCACGACCACACCACCACCAGACACCACGACCACCACCACGACCACCACCACCACCAGACACCACCACCACCACGACCACCACCACCACCACGCTTCCGTCACACACACACATGTATGTATGGGTGGGACACCGTGCGTCGTCAAACAAATAAAACATCACAACAATAACAACAATAACAACAACAACAAAAACACCGCAGCCTTGAACTTGACTACAGAGGGTTTTCCACAGTGCACAGCGCTCTGTGGACGAAATGCGCGTGTGCTTTTGTTTAATATTCAGCGTCACGGTTACACGCTGTGCGAGGTTACGTGGGTGACCTGTGTGTGTGTGTCCGTGTGTGTCCGTTTGTGTGTGGGGAGCGGTGGCGCAGCGGTTAGCGCGCCACCGCGCTACGAACCTGGCAACCCGGGTTCGATTCCCGCTCACGGCAAACACCCAGTGACGATTATCTGAACCGGTCCTGGGCCTCCCGTAGGTCGACTCAGCCTCAAATGAGTACCTGGTGCGGTGTGTAAACAACGCTGCTAGGAGACAAAGGCGGTCGGGCGTGGTGCTGGCCACCCACCCCCTCGTGTGCCGTGCCGGCCTTCATAGGTGCTCGCTAACAACACTTGCCCCTCCACTCTGTTAAGGCTATACGGGGGATCTTTGTCTTTGTGTGTGTCGATGCTGATACCGACTATACCACCATCCTCGCGTGCATTAATAGGTGCTCGCTAACACATCACTTGCTCACACCTGCCTGTGCGCGTCTTGTTTACATGCCCAGAAGAAGAGCCATTGCCCGAAACATCGCCCATGATATCATTGTTCTGTGAATGGCACACACAAAGATGTGTAGCCTTAACAGACTGTAGGGTAAGTGCTGTTAGCGAGCACCTATGAAGGCCGGCACGGCACACGAGGGGGTGGGTGGCCAACACACGCCCGACCGCCTTTGTCTCCCCAGTGGCGATGTTTACACACCGCACCAGGTACTCATTTGAGGCTGAGTCGACCTAGGGGAGGCCCAGGACCGGTTCTGATAATCGTCACTGGTGTTGGCCGTGAGCGGGAATCGAACCCGGGTCGCCAGGTTCATAGCGCAGCGCGCTAACCGCTGCACCACCGCTCCCCACACACACATACACACACTCACACACACAGACACACAACACGGTGTGGTTATTGTCGAATGTGTTGATTCGTGAACGATGTGAGTTCTCCCGTCGTGTATTCATTAGCTGTGTACGTGGGGGCCGCTTGCCAGCGCGAGCGATAACGGCGGAGTGATCGACATCATTCGCGCAGAAGGGAGGTTGATGCTTCTCAACCTGAGCGTTCGTGTAGCGGGAGGGAGGGGAGGGAGGAGGGGAGGGAGGGAAGGGAGTGGAGGGAGAGAGGGAGAGAGGGGAGGGATGGGAGCGAGGAGAGGGAGGGCAGGGAGCGAGGGGAGTGGAGGGAGGAAAGGGAGGGAGGGAGGGGAGCGAGGGGAGAGGAGGGAGGGAGGGAGGAGAGGGAGGGGAGGGTTATGGGAGGGGAGGGAGGGGAGTGGAGGGATGGAGGGAGCGAGAGAGGGAGGGAGGGAGGGGAGCGAGGGGAGGAGGGGAGGGGAGGGTTATGGGAGGGGAGGGAGGGGAAAGAGGGGAGTGGAGGCATGGAGGGAGCGAGGAGAGGGAGGGAGGGGAGGGGAGGGGAGGGGAGGGAGGGAGGGGAGTGGAGGGAGGGAGGGAGGGAGGGATGGAGGGAGCGAGGAGAGGGAGGGAGGGGAGGGGAGCGAGTGGAGGAGGGGAGGGGGAGGGATGGGAGGAGGGAGGGGAGGGAGGGAGGGGAGGGAGGGGAGCGAGGGGAGAGGGGAGGGAGGGGAGGGGAGGGAGGGGAGGGAGGGGGGGAGGGAGGGAGGGAGGGGAGGAGGGGAGGGAGGGGAGGGCAGGGTTATGGGAGGGGAGGGAGGGGAAAAGGGGAGTGGAGGCATGGAGGGAGCGAGGAGGGGAGGAGGGAGGGGAGTGGAGGGAGGGAGGGGGAGGGATGGGATGGAGGTGAGGGAGGGAGGGGAGGAGGGGAGGCAGGTGCCTTCGCCGCTATGCTGCTGGTAGCGCAGGGTGATTTGTGTTTCTTGTTGGTGTCTATGAACACAGTAACACACAATGGGACTAATGTTACACGGGAAACCCGCGTTATATCTTTGATTATAAAGGGAGCACATAACCAAACAAACAAAAATACAAACAAAAACCGACATGATGAACGAAGCAAAGTTCCGAAAGACGAGCATCTTTCTCGTCTGATCGTTAAAAAAACTAAAAAAAATAAAAAGGAAGGAGGGGAGGGAGGGGAGGGAGGGAGGCTTCGATTAATCAAAACCTTCGCTGTCACAAACCGGCACAGCATGCAGTGGCATCGCTGCTACCCGAATGAATGAACGTGTGAGATTTTTTTTTTCGACTTCATGCAACGATGTGCAAATGACATGCTAATGTCACGTCGGGGCTAATGGAGCGGAATTTAGTAACTGCAGCTACATACTATTAACATCCCTTCCCTTTGTTAATGCTACCCCCATCCCCTCCTTTGATGCTGCTAATCCTGCATAATGCACGGGCATAATATGACTTTGAAACCCCCGCCCACCTCCTACGCATTTCCCATATATATGCTAAATTCCTCTTGATATGCAAATTATTTTGTCAAGGCGCTCTTCTTCCCCCTCCAACCCAGATTAAATATACGCCCCAAGCTTGGTGGTGTTTCATTCTTCACCCGAGGACGGCTGCTTGCGTTGTAGCCGAAACGTCGTGAGAATTATTTTATTATGTTTTATTTTATTATTTTATTATTTCCCTTCTACACACCACTTAAGCTTAAGCGGTTGTGCTTTCGCTGAGTCGTCCGCACCTGAGGAAGGACGCTTGTGTTGCGCCCGAAATGTCGTCATTTAATTTATTTTCATTTTCTACCCACGTGACTTTACCGAAACAAAACAAGAGTATGAATCCTCGCAGTCACGGAAACTTCAAATCTAGAAAGAGAAGAGGTTTCCCCCGTTTTCATTGGCAACAAAACAGCTGTGTTAAGATGTTCGAAACCTTTTGAATTCTGACCACAAGTATTGCGGTTAATGCAGTTACATGATTCCTTGTAAAAGGTTTCACTCTGGTGTTCTAACATCTTAACACAACTGTTTTGTTACCAGAAAAAAATGTGACTTTACCGAAAGAACCAAGACGATGAGTCTCGCCTTCTCACCGCAACGACATCGTCACATTGCTCGCTGGGAAATTGTTTTCGCTTCATCGTAATAACAATAATTCAAATGCGTAATACAACGCGCGTTCGACGGAGGACTTGCATGTAATGTGTGCCAGCCTTTAGCGTTTGCCGATGTCAATGTTCTCCCGCTCAGCTGTGCTGTGTGTGTCTGTGTGTGTCATTGGGACGTGGCATTGAGGCGGGTCAATCTTGCAAATGAGACGCTATCCCTGGACTCCCGGATTCTCACACCTGGGAAAATAACATCAACTGCACCGGGGCACGCACGGAGCGTGTCGCCTTTCCAAAGATGCAATTTAAATGCCGCGTTCAGTTTATCAACAGCGAATAATAATAATAATACGAATTCAGCGTGATCCTTTTATAGATACGCCGCTGATTTCGAACGACCCTCCAACGTGTGTCTTCTCGGCGGCTGATTGAACGCTGTGAAAGCGATGGCTCTCGGCGTTTTAGGAAGACACCCTGACAAGATTGCATGCGTCTATTGAGATCGATAAGAGATGTGTGGAGGGTTTAAAATAAATCGCTTCGTCCTCCCCATATACTTCATTATCACACATTTCGTTTTAGTGGGGCACCTGTAAATGGCTCACCGTGTATATAATTGCTTCGTGTGTGTGTTTTTGCCCCAAGGATAACCCGCTAACTCTCAAAACCCGTTTTCAGGAGGGTCCTGCGATTGGGACGTTTGGCCGATTGATCGAAAATTTGTGAGAGTTTGATCTTCGTTGCAGAGGGGGAAACTGCACAACCCAGAGAAGACCCAACACTCATGCGGTGGAGGATCTAACCAAACGATAGACAATTCTTTATTTTACAAGGTAAGGTTTACTGAGTGATATAGCTCTAACGGCGTGATGCTCATGCTAAATGTGGAGGGGAAAACCGGAGGACCCCGAGAAAAATCCACAGGACTACGGGAGAGAGAATAAGCGAACTCCAAATATACAGCAGCAGGCGTGAGGGTCGGGATCGATCCCACGACCTGCTGCGTACCGAGCGAGGTAGTTAACATCTCACCGCAGTGGCGCCGGATACGTTCGGGGGTAGATCTCAAAGCTCCGCACAGATTGATTCAAGATTCCAATTCTATATATACGCTCCAAGCGTGGCAGTGTTTCATTCTTCACGTGAAGACGGCTGCTTGCGTTGTGGCCGAAACGTCGTGAGAATTATTTTATTCTTCTTGGTTCTTTCGGTAAAGTCACGTAGAAGGGAAGTAATACAATAATAAAATAAAACATAATAAAATAAATAATTAATATTTTATTATTATTTATTTTATTATGTTTTATTTTATTATTTATTACTTCCCTTCTACGTGACTTTACCGAAAGAACCAAGAAGATGAATCCCTGCAGTCACGAAAGCTTTAAATCGAAATTATTTTATTATGTTTTATTTTTATTATTTTATTACTTCCCTTCTACGTGACTTTACCGAAAGAACCAAGAAGATGATTCCAATGCTGTGTTGCCATCTCCTGCACCCCCCCCCTCCCTTGCAGCCCAAGCCATACGATACTCCGTTATCACCTAACAACCATCTCTCCCGCTAGTGGAAACCAGGCGCCAAAACAAAAAACCCTGCTTAGCTTTCGCGACCGGACAATATTGGGCGTGCGTTGTGGAGTGTGAGTAGGCGAGGGCGGGGGAGGGGGGGGGCGTTTNGGGGGGGGCGTTTGTGGGGGGCAGGCAGGCAGGCGGGAAGAGGGGGGGGGGCTGGCCGAGGCTGAATTTAATCTCTGCAAACCATCGCACTCTAAATTCCTCGGGAGACAGCGTGAGAAAGAGGAAGCTGCTGAGAGGGGGAGAGAATATGAGTAAGGAATGGCCTTATCAATCATGCATGCCGGTACACGGCATTCGGAATAAAGTAACCCAGTCGTATACGCGCGGCACACTTCATGGGCCGCACGTCACGCACACCGGCATCTAAAATTCATGGGCAATCGGGAGTGAACGTCAATGGTTAAAGGCGCGGCCCTGCAACTGCCTGCTCGCGCCACCGCTGGCGGATGAGCGCGTGGACGTGACCCGACTGGCCGCAGTGAGACCCATTGCCTCTGTTGGGTTGACAGAGGCGATAGGGCGAGTGAGGGGGGGGGAGGNTTTTTTTTTTAAACTTGGGGGCCGTTCATAAATGATGTCACGCGTTTTTGGACGGTTTGTTACCCCCCTCCCCTCCCCCCTTCGTCACACGACGTCACAAAAAGTCAGACCCCCCACCTCAAATATGACGTCACAAAGCTCTGCCCCCATCCCCCCCAAAAAAATAAAACATGCTTCAAATCGCTTTAAACTATTGTCATTGTAGTGCGTATTTAATGTGGCGCTGCACTCTGATGTTGTAGGAGAAAACATTTATTAATCAATTTAATTAAGTAGAATGTGTTGTCTATATTTATTTTAAGTTGCGCATTTTGATGTGATGTCACATTTCTCAAACCCTCCCCCCCCCCTCGTCACACATCGTCACAAATGTCTGACCCCCCCTCTCCCTAGGTGCGTGACGTCATTCATAGACTGCCCCTTGCCCCACTGTTTAAAGCTGCCACGCCGAGAGATAGAATTGAACTGGTGACCTCTGGATTGCAAGTCCAGTGCGCTGACCATTCACCCGCTACTGCATCTGGCATCCGTGACTTGACTCAAGTTTCAAGTTTCAAGTTCATTTATTAGGTATAGCCCTGTGAGCCATTCGGCTCTTGAATCGGGTGCAACCGCAACAAACAGAAAACAAAAACATGAACAGAGAAAACATCTTAAAGTGACTTTGTGCAAACAGAAAATCCAAGAAAAGACAGCAAAATATTGCAGAAAAAACACCGTACACCAACGCTGTGTGCAAAAATCCCAGTGGGATGCAAGTCAAACAACAACAACAACAACCACAAGACAACTTATATTAAGGCCATCAGTCTAACTCTGTACTACAACAAACAAACATGGCGAAACCAAAAAACGTCTCGAAAATCGGTGTGCTAACCAATCCAGACTGAGCGTAGGTGATGTGGATTACAGTGAAGTTCTATGAAGTTCTAGAAGGGCTAAGGGAGCCGAGTGATGATGTGAAGTCTGAAATTTGGCACGTGCTCGAGTCTCCGTGCCTGGAACATAACATTCCAAAAACCAAGATATCAGGTGTTTCCCCATCATCAGCCATTCCAGGATGTTCATTAACCCGGTGTGCTAACCAATCCAGGGTGCTAACCGTTAAACCACTGCAAAGCCCCCCCCCCCCCCCCCGCAAAAGTGAATATCGCTGAGTGAAAAGTCACGCGCGGCGTGATTCTGGAGAGATGCTGCAACTGTGCTTTCTTAAAATCCGAGGAGGAGAAATAGAATTGAAGAAGAATAACACAAAATGCAACATATTCCTGGCACCAAATCCATCGTACACCGCTGCCAGAGGCGATAGGGCCCCAATCGGCACGCACACACCGAGGATTTTGATAAATGCCCGTTGAGCTCCGGGGCGCGAGATTCATGCGGTAATTTCGCAGCGTTATTCCACGGCGCCAAATGAGGAGGGCACGGGTTCTTTGTTTTTTGTTCCGTTGCGAAGCACTGGCCAAATGAAAAAAATTAACCCGTAAAAACTAAGTTTTTCACTCTAAATCCTTTATATGCGTGGCGGCTAGAGTCCTCTCGTCCAAATCCAGGGTCGCATGTTCCGATGGTGCTAATGCTCTACCGTGCACATGTGAAATGCATGCAAAGCGACACTTCGTTTGTGGAATTTCCTTGAAATGCCTTGCGCCGTGGTCACGCCTCAGTGTCTGTTGCGCGTTGCGCTTCCACAAACCGAGGGTGATAATTTTTTTTCTCACCAAATCGTCATTATTGCTGCCCCTACGCGCGCTCGGGTGAAGATGGCGGTGTACAGAACGAGAAAAAATTAACCCGTAAAAACAAAGTTTTTCACTATAAATCCTTTATATGCGTGGCGGCTAGAGTCCTCTCGTCCTCTGGCTTGAGATGGCTGCCACCTATGGGTCAGATGATTGTCTGCCAGCGTTAAGCAATTGGTAATTAAATATAAAAAAAATCCTAAAAAGTGTAAAATTTTTGAAAAATTTTTTCACGAAAATAAATTGTCACGCACAACGAGTCTGTGTGCAAAATGTCAGCTCGATTGGATCACGGAATTGGGTTAAAAAACGACCGAAAGATTTGCACGGTCGTAAGCAAGCAAGCGAACTTAATATAAAGGATTTAAAAATAAGTATAACCCGTAAAAACAAAGTTTTCACTATAAATCCTTTATATGCGTGCAGCGAACTTAATATAAAGGATTTAAAAATATATTCGCCTGTGGAGGAAGCGGGATCGATCCCGCGACCTTTGGCATGGAAGCGAGGGCGCTACCAACTGCGCTACTCCGCCACGGCCTGTGGAGGGTTACGCTCTGGGCTCTTACACTCTGACGTTCAGCCAAAGCCATGAATGCGTTCTATTTGAATATATGTAAATACATTTCCTAAAAAGTGTAAAATTTGGGAATTTTTTTTCACGAAAATAATTGTCTGGCACAACGAGTCTGTGTGGAAAATGTCAGCTCGATTGGATCACGGGAAGTGGGTTAAAAAACGACCGAAAGATTTGCACGGTCCTAAGCAAGCAAGCAAGCACGCAAGCACGCAAGCAAGCGAACTTAATATAAAGGATTTAAAAAAAGAAACTGCATGGCGGGCCAAGAAAGTGTCGACCCTAGGGACGTGTTCGCAATGTTTTAGAACAAAAAATAATGAAGTTCAAATAATCCGAGAATTGAGATGCGACATTTCAGACGATCCGAATGTTTTGGTTGCGTGGTTTCGGAATGATCGGAAAATTCTAGATTTGAAGCTTTCGTGACTGCCAGAATTCATACTCGGTAAAGTCACGTAGGTAAAAAATAAAATGAAAATTAATAAAAGTAATAATAGAAATAAAATAAAATAATAAATCACGACGTTTCGGAGGCAACACAAGTCTCCGTCATCAGGTGGGACCGTCACAGCCAGATTTACTGTATCGATACAGGAAATCTAGCTGTATCGATACAGTAAATCTAGCTGTGACGGTCCACCTGATGACGGAGACTTGTGTTGCCTCCGAAACGTCGTGATTTTTGATTTTATTTCTATTATTACTTTTATAAATGTTATTTTATTTTTTCCTACGTGACTTTACCGAAAAAACCTACGAGTATGATCGGAAAATGTCACATCACCGGGCGTGTTGTCACTTCCGTGTGCATCAGGAAGTGATGTCACTATTTGTTGTCATTTCTTTGACTACCAGAATAAGAAGATTTGTTCACACTGGAGAAATGCGATGAGCTAAGAAGCCCTTTTTACAGATGTCCAGGAAGGGTGGGTCAGAACGTTACACGAACTTACAATGCAATAACACGTTAGGAGTGCAAAGTATAGGAACGGTAGAAAATCACTTCNAAATATAATACAAATAAAACTAATTTTTTTATTTTATCTTACGAGATAAAGTCCACTGAGGTGTTCACTTATTTTTCAGAAGCGACCTGGGCACAAATGATAGCTCAACGAAGTGGCTCATCAGGTGGACATTAGAGCAGCCAAATGCTCTAAACGCGCA
Organism: Lethenteron camtschaticum; assembly: GCA_018977245.1. NCBI lineage: Eukaryota > Metazoa > Chordata > Hyperoartia > Petromyzontiformes > Petromyzontidae > Lethenteron > Lethenteron camtschaticum. The sequence goes on from MU249632.1 coordinate 4,140,025, forward strand.
TGTTTCTAAATGTGGTGGGGGAAAAAACTGAAGGACCCCGAAATAAAAATACACGCGAACCCACGGGAGAGAGACACGCAAACTCCAAATATACAGCAGATGTCAGGGTCGAGATCTAACCCACGACCTCCTGTGTACCAGGCGAGGTAGTTAACATCTCCTAGCCACCGTGATGATGATGAGAGACACACGCAAACTCCAAATATACAACAGCAGGCGTCAGGGTCGGGTCTAACCCACGACCTCCTGTACACCAGGCGAGGTAGTTAACATCTCCTAGCCACCGTGATGATGATGAGAGAGAGAGACACACAGGCAAACTCCAAATATACAGCAGCAGGCGTCAGGGTCGGGATCTAACCCACGACCTCCTGTACACCAGGCGAGGTAGTTAACATCTCCTAGCCAGTGCTGATTGCTACCATATTCCACGTGGATAGTGAGGCCTCACCTCACAGCTTGCCCAATATCCTGATCCTCCTGCTGCTGCTGCTAGGCAGGCCACATATTTCAAACAGCCGCTAGCGATGTATACAAATGGGAAAATGTAATGATATTTTTTTCTTACAATTTCAAATATATGAATGTTATTTGGGAAGGAGGTGGGGTGCCACCCATGGGAGTATACGTAATACGGAGGTGATAGGGATTTCCTTGGTCCTCAATTTTGTCGGGAAAATTCTGGGAAATCGCCCCTGGCCAGGATACTCCGTTGACACATTCCTCAATCACGCCGTGCCTTGAAAAAAAAGGAAATAAACATAGATACTAGGCGACGTTTCGGGCAATGACCCTTCTTCATAGCACACAAATAGAGAGGCCAGAGAGTGAACACAATAATAATCTTGAATCATGAAGCGCCCTTCATAACGAAACCTCAAAAGCACAACCACAACAACAACTCACAACGAAATGCAATACACGCTGATGATAATAACAACAACAATAACTACACTCACAAACGTAGATACAATGGAGAACTACGATACAAACCCATGGACACGATTGCACAAGCCACCGTTTGTATAAAATCCAATCAAACTACAGGAAGAGCCATGCACTGAATAGAAATAGGTTTTCAAGCCGGATTTTCAAGTGCTGACGGTCACAGTTTTTGATGTGTGGGAGTTGTGCGTGTTGGGGGGGGGGTAATGTAGCGGTTTCCGCGCTGCTGCTGCTGCTGCTGCTGCTGCTGCTGCTGCTGCTGCTGCTGCTGCTGCTGCTGCTGCTGCTGCTGCTGCTGCTGCTGCTGCTGCTGCTGCTGCTGCTGCTGCTGCTGCTGCTGCTGCTGCTGCTGCTGCTGCTGCTGCTGCTGCTGCTGCTGCTGCTGCTGCTGCTGCTGCTGCTGCTGCTGCTGCTGCTGCTGCTGCTGCTGCTGCTGCTGCTGCCCGCTAGAGATCCAGGGGGAGTCACACGGTGGGGGGGGGGCATTCTTACCGGGGTGCCCGAACCACCTCGACTGACTCGTGTCCATGTTCGAAACGAGCGGAAACCCTCGTGCTCCCAAAATGTGACGTCCCAAAGTGTGCTTGCGTTGTGGCCGAAACGTCGTGAGAATTGTATTTTATTATGTTTAATTTTATTATTTTATTATTTCCCTTCTACGTGACTTTACCGAAAGAACCAAGAATATGATTGCCTACGATCGTGATGGTGCTCGACATTTATTTGTGTTGGCTACACGACCGTGGCCACCACCCCACCACCCCCTCTCCCGCCTTGTTGAATTTAGTTTCAAGCGATGCCTCTCAACCCCACCCCCCACATTGCCTGCCCTGACCCCGCAAATGGTTCCGAGAAACGAGTGTGGTTAGGAATGATGAACGTCGAAAATTTGAACCGGGTGTGATGTCCCCCTCGCTAGCGAATACAAGTTCGGTTTGACCTCGCCGCAAATTCGTGTGACGCTTTTCGTTCACGCTCGCTTCTTACCCTCGGAAACCCGACATTTGTGTACGACCAACGATATATATATTATTGGTTCTTTAGGTAAAGTCACATAGATACTAAATAAAAAATACATTTTTTTTCATTTAATTTATTTTTGGTATTTTAGTAGTATTTTTGAAATTCCATTTAATTTTTGTTCTTTTTTTAATTCTATCTCCGTGACTTTACCGAAAGAACCAAGAATATGAATTCCTGCGGTCCAGAAAGTTTTAAGCCGAAAATTTTACGACCAACGAGTTTAGAAAGGCCCCTTTTAGATCGTTGCGAGGTCACAACGCGCCTACGAAATTCGATCGGTGTTACGTCACATTTGGCAGATTCGTACAACGAAATAATTCACCAATATACTCTCACGTATGGCAGCATTTTCAGAACATTCATCAATCACCTTTCAATTTCAGTTTCATTTATTTGATATAGCCCTGTGAGCCATTCAGCTCTTGAATCAGGTGCAATCGCAACAGACAAAAAACTGAAACATGAACAAGAAAACATCTTAAAGTGACTATGCGCAAACAGAAAAATCCAGGAAAAAACTGCAAAGTCTTCCAAAAAAAAAGCAGCAAAAATCCCAGTGGGATGCAAGTCAAACAACAACCACAAGTCAACTTAGATTAAAGCCATCATTCTAACTCCGTACTACAACAAAACAAACATGGCCAAACCAAAAAACGTTTTCGAAATCACCAAAATAAATCCATGACTAATATAACATTGATTAGCGTACCATACAGTGAGGAAAAAAGTATTTGATCCCTGCTGATTTTGTACGTTTGCCCACTGACAAAGAAATGATCAGTCTATAATTTTAATAGGTTTATTTGAACAGTGAGAGACAAAATAACAACAAAATCCAGAAAAACGCATGTCAAAATGTTATAAATTAATTTGCATTTTAATGAGGGAAATAAGTATTTGACCCCTCTCAATCAGAAAGATTTCTGGCTCCCAGGTGTCTTTCATACAGGTAACGAGCTGAGATTAGGAGCACACATGCGTTTTTCTGGGTGTTGTTGTTATTGTTGTTGTTATTCTGTCTCTCACTGTTCAAATTAACCTACCATTAAAATTATAGACTGACCATTTCTTTGTCAGTGGGCAAACGTACAAAATCAGTAGGGATCAAATACTTTTTTTTCCCTCACTGTACCTGGGACATTGCCACGTGTTCGCGTGAACCCACCGATTGAGAACCACCGTGACCTTAAGGTGTCATGTTCTAGGTTTTTTCGGTAAAGTCACGTAGGTAAAACATTTTAATTAATAAAAGTAAAATAAAATAAAAATAAAAATCACGACTTTACCGAAAAAAACCTAAGAATATGAATCCTTGCAGTCACGCAAGCTTCAAATCTAGAACTTAAGGTGTCACTCACGTATCACCGGAACCCAGGGAACTCTTGTTTGCGACTGTGTTCTTCAATTCTAGATTTGAAGCTTTCGTGACTGCAATGATTCATATTCTTAAGTTTTTTCGGTAAAGTCACGTAGGTAAAAAACATTAAAAAGTAAAATAAAATAAAAATCACGACGTTTCGGAGCAACACAAGCTTCCGTCTTCAGGTGGTACCGTCACAGCCACGACAGCTGTATCAAGTAAATGAGAGATTGCAGAGCTACCACTCCGTATATATAATGGTTGGAGAAGGTGGTGGGCAAGGGCCGCATACTTATTATTAATATGGTAAGGTGAGGCTTGAGACTAAGAATAGACTGCATAACAAAGGCTGAGCCTTTGTTATGGAGAAGTGCGGTTTGTGACTCAACCTGTGATAGGGAGACCACCACTAGACATGGTAAAACTGTGATGGTTGTCTGTCAAAACGTCGTGATTTTTATTTTATTTTACTTTTTAATGTTTTTTACCTACGTGACTTTACCGAAAAAACTAAGAATACGTTTTTCAATCATAATCCTCGCTTCGCTTAAAATATTTAAAAGATAATTCTTGTCACCTCCTCTTACATGGGCGTGATTTGTTCCCATTTTTTTCCTACTTCTTCATCATTATGTATTCCTTTTTACTTCCATTTTCTACCGACCTTTTTAATGATAGATTACGTCTGCCAGGTAAGCGATGCTTTTGTTGATGAAACCAGATTCAATAGCTTCTTAGCTCACAGGGCCCCGCCAAAATAAACTGAACTGAAAGTGCCCGCGAGAGCGAACGATCTTCTCTAGCAGCAGCAGCAGCTGCAGCCATGAGCGATCCACTGCTGGATGAACACCTCCCCGTGCCATGTGCAACCGCATGGATTGGCATCTCGTAGCAAATTCACAAGAAGAGCCACGCATTTTTTCCTTTCGAATTCAATTGCAAGAGAGAGAGAGAAAACTACTCAATTTAAAGAGTCTCGATGCAATGCGGTGGGTGAATGGGAAACGTTGGATGGCCACTTAATAAGGACCGATCACGGAACAGCGGACTCCAAAGGGCCACCGAACCGCAGATTTCCCGACCCACCACCCCCCCCTTGTCCTAGATGCGTACCAAGAAACGCGCCGTGAATTGCTGCCGAGCATTGCGCGTGTGTGTGTGCGTGTGTGCGTGTGTGTGTGTGTGTGCGTGTGCGTGTGTGTGTGCGTTGTGTGTGCGTGTGTGTGTGCGTGCGTGTGTGCGTTTGTGTGTGCGTGCGTGCGTGCGTGTGTGCGTGTGTGTGTGTGCGTGTGTGTGCGTTGTGTGTGCGTGTGTGCGTGTGTGTGTGTGTGTGTGCGCGTGTGTGAGTGTGTGTGCGTGTGTGCGTGTGTGTGTGCGTGTGTGCGTGTGTGTGTGTGTGCGTGTGTGCGTGTGTGTGTGTGTGTGTGTGTGCCGTGTGTGTGTGCGTGTGTGTGCGTGTTTGTGTGTGTGGTGTGCGTGTGTGTGTGCGTNCGTGTGTGTGCGTGTGTGTGTACGTGTGTGTGTGCGTGTGTGTGTGCGCGTGTGTGTGTGTGCGTGTGTGTGTGTGTGCGTGTGCGTGCGTGTACAGCGTGTGTGTGTGTGTGCGTGTGTGTGTGTGTGCGCGTGTGTGTGTGCGTGTGTGTACAGCGTGTGTGTGTGCCGTAGTGATGCTGTTGGACTTCTTCGCACCGTACGTCTGTGCTTATTTTTTCGTGTTTCGTGTTATAACTCCTTCGTGCGTTTAGTTTGTTGTCCTTCCCCCCCCCCCATTTCCATCCGCCCGTACCTCCAATTAAGCACAGTAGGCGAAATAAGTTCAGCATACACACACTTGCACACAGACTTACACTACCCATAGACTCATTCAACACTGCCTATAGGCTCAATCAACACTGCCTATAGACTCAATCATCACTGCCCATAGACTCAACACTGCACCTCAGGATATTGCACGGTTGGCTACGTACGGTGTGAAAGAAGTTCAACATAATACACTTGCACACAGACAAACACTGCCCATAGACTCAACACTACCCATAGACTCAACACTACCCATAGACTCAACACTGCCCATAGACTCAACACTGCACATAGACTCAACACTGCCCATAGACTCAACACTGCCCATAGACTCAACACTACCATAGACTCAACACTGCCCATAGACTCAACACTACCCATAGACTCAACACTGCCCATAGCTCAACACTGCCCATAGACTCAACACTACCCATAGACTCAACACTGCCCATAGACTCAACACTACCCATAGACTCAACACTATCCATAGACTAACACTGCCCATAGACTAACACTACCCATAGACTCAACACTGCCCATAGACTCAACACTGCCCATAGACTCAACACTGCCCATAGATTCAACACTGTCCATAGACTAACACTACCCATAGACTCAACACTGCCCATAGACTAACACTATCCATAGACTCAACACTGCCCATAGACTAACACTACCCATAGACTACAACACTACCCATAGACTCACTACCCATAGACTCAACACTGCCCATAGACTCAACACTGCCCATAAACTCAACACTGCCCATAGACTCAACACTGCCCATATGCTCAACACTGCCCATAGACTCAACACTACCCATAGACTCAACACTACCCATAGACTCAACACTACCCATAGACTCAACACTGCCCATAGACTAACACTACCCATAGACTCAACACTACCCATAGACTCAACACTACCCATAGACTCAACACTGCCCATAGACTCATCACTGCACATAGACTCAACACTGCCCATAGACTCAACACTACCCATAGACTCAACACTACCCATAGACTCAACACTACCCATAGACTCAACACTACCCAAAGACTCAACACTACCCATAGACTCAACACTGCCCATAGACTCAACACTGCCCATAGACTCACACTACCCATAGACTCAACACTGCCATAGATTCAACACTGCACATAGACTCAACACTGCCCATAGACTAACACTACCCATAGACTCACACTGCCCATAGAGTCAACGCTACCATAGACTCAACACTGCCCATAGACTCAACACTACCCATAGACTCAACACTGCCCATAGACTCAACACTGCCCATAGACTCAACACTGCCCCATAGACTCAACACTGCCCATAGACTCAACACTACCCATAGACTCAACACTGCCCATAGACTCAACACTGCCCATAGACTCAACACTGCCATAGACTCAACACTGCCCATAGACTCAACACTGCCCATAGACTCAACACTACCCATAGACTCAACACTGCCCATAGACTCAACACTGCCATAGACTCAACACTGCCCATAGACTAACACTGCCCATAGACTCAACACTGCCCATAGACTAACACTGCCCATAGACTAACACTGCCCATAGACTCAACACTGCCCATAGACTCAACACTGCCCATAGACTCAACACTGCACATAGACTCAACACTGCCCATAGACTCAACACTGCCCATAGAAACACTGCCCATAGACTCAACACTACCCATAGACTCAACACTGCCCATAGACTCAACACTGCACATAGATCAACACTGCCCATAGACTCAACACTGCCCATAGACTCAACACTGCCCATAACTCAACACTGCCATAGACTCAACACTGCCCATAGACTCAACACTACCCATAAACTCAACACTGCCCATAGACTCAACACTGCACATAGACTCAACACTGCCATAGACTAACACTGCCCATAGACTAACACTGCCCATAGACTCAACGCTACCCATAGACTCAACACTGCCCATAGACTCAACACTACCCATAGACTCAACACTGCCCATAGACTCAACACTGCCCATAGACTCTACGCTACCCATAGACTCAACACTACCCATAGACTCAACACTACCCATAGACTCAACACTGCCATAGACTCAACCCCCATAACACTGCCCATAGACTCAACACTGNCCATAGACTCAACACTGCCCATAGACTCAACGCTACCATAGACTCNACACTGCCCATAGACTCAACACTACCCATAGACTCAACACTACCCATAGACTCAACACTACCCATAGACTAACACTACCCATAGACTAACACTACCAAAGACTCAACACTACCCATAGACTAACACTGCCCATAGACTCAACACTGCCCATAGACTCAACACTACCCATAGACTCAACACTGCCCATAGACTCAACACTGCCATAGACTCAACACTGCCCATAGACTCAACACTGCCCATAGACTCAACACTGCCCATAGACTAACGCTACCCATAGACTCAACACTGCCCATAGACTCAACACTACCCATAGACTCAACACTGCCCATAGACTCAACACTGCCCATAGACTCAACGCTACCCATAGACTAACACTTCCCATAGACTCAACACTACCCATAGACTAACACTGCCATAGACTCAACACTACCCATAGACTCAACACTGCCCATAGACTCAACACTGCCCATAGACTCAACACTGCCCATAGACTCAACGCTACCCATAGACTCAACACTGCCCATAGACTCAACACTACCCATAGACTCAACACTACCCATAGACTCAACACTACCCATAGACTCAACACTACCCATAGACTCAACACTACCCATAGACTCNACACTACCCATAGACTCAACACTACCCATAGACTCAACACTGCCCATAGACTCACACTGCCCATAGACTNAACGCTACCCATAGACTAACACTACCCATAGACTAACACTACCCATAGACTAACACTGCACATAGACTCAACACTACCCATAGACTCAACACTGCCCATAGACTCAACACTGCCCATAGACTCAACACTGCCATAGACTCAACGCTACCCATAGACTCAACACTGCCCATAGACTCAACACTACCCATAGACTAACACTACCCATAGACTCAACACTACCCATAGACTCAACACTACCCATAGACTAACACTACCCATAGACTACCCATAGACTCAACACTACCCATAGACTCAACACTGCCCATAGCCTAACACTGCCCATAGACTCAACGCTACCCATAGACTCAACACTGCCCATAGACTCAACACTACCCATAGACTCAACACTACCCATAGACTCAACACTACCCATAGACTCAACACTACCCATAGACTCAACACTACCCATAGACTAACACTACCATAGACTCAACACTACCATAGACTCAACACTACCCATAGACTCAACACTACCCATAGACTCAACACTACCATAGACTCAACACTACCCATAGACTCACACTACCATAGACTAACACTACCCATAGACTAACACTACCCATAGACTNAACACTACCCATAGACTCAACACTACCCATAGACTCAACACTACCCATAGACTCAACACTACCATAGACTCAACACTACCCATAGACTCAACACTGCACATAGACTCAACACTGCCCATAGACTCAACACTACCCATAGACTCAACACTACCATAGACTCAACACTACCCATAGACTAACACTACCCATAGACTCAACACTACCCATAGACTCAACACTGCCCATAGACTCAACACTACCATAGACTCAACACTGCCATAGACTCAACACTACCCATAGACTCAACACTACCCATAGACTCAACACTACCCATAGACTCAACACTACCCATAGATCAACATACCCATAGACTAACACTACCCATAGACTCAACACTGCCCATAGACTAACACTGCCATAGACTNAACACGCCCATAGACTCAACACTACCCATAGACTCAACACTACCCTAGACTCAACTGCCCTAACTCACACTACCCATAGACTNAACCGCCAAGCCAACACTGCCCATAGACTCAACACTGCCCATAACAACACTGCCCATAGACTAACACTGCACATAGACTCAACATACCCATAGACTCAACACTGCCCATAACTCAACACTGCACTAGACTCAACACTACCCATAGACTCAACACTGCATAGACTCAACACTGCAATAGACTCAACACTACCCATAGACTCAACACTNCCAAGACTCAACACTGNCCATAGACTCAACACTACCCATAGACTAACACTGCCCATAGACTAACACTACCCATAGACTCAACACCCAAGACAACACTACCCATAGACAACACTACCATAGACAACACTACCCATAGACNAACACTACCCATAGACCAACACTACCCATAGACCAACACTGCCCATAGACCAACACTGCCCATAGANCCACNCCCTCAACACTCCCAAGACCAACACTGCCCAAGACCACACTACCCATAGACCAACACTGCCCAAGACAACACTGCCCATAGACAACACTGCCCAAGACCAACACGCCCAAGACCAACACCACATAGACCAACACTACCCATAGACAACACCCCAAGACCACACGCCCAAGACCAACGCTACCAAGACCAACACTACCCATAGACCAACACTACCCATAGACCAACACCACATAGACNCAACACTACCATAGACCAACACGCCCATAGACNCAACACTGCCCATAGACCAACACTGCCCATAGACCAACGCTACCANAGACCAACACGCCCATAGACTCAAACACCATAGACAACACTACCCATAGACAACACTACCCATAGACCAACACACCCATAGACAACTACCANAGACAACACTACCCATAGACCAACACCATAGCCAACACTGCCATAGCCAACACTACCANAGACCAACACTACCCATAGACCACACTACCCATAGCTCAACACTGCCAAGACCAACACTGCCCATAGACNCAACACGCCCAAGACCAACACTACCCATAGACNCAACACTACNCATAGACNCAACACCGCACCTCCATTGCACGGCTACTACGGTGCGAAGAAAGATCAACATACTTCAAACATAACCAACCGTGCTACGTTATGGGTAAAACGAAACCACGGGGANATTTGAGGAAAAAAATAAGACTTTACCCTTTCGGAGGATTAAAACGTCCATCAGCAAATAGACACCCATTGCAAAGGCATCAAGCCTGCATTAACCCCTCCTTGCAAGATTAATCAACTGCTTCCACAAACAACAACGACAACAACAAATTCCACAACAACAACAACATCGCGAATGGGAGCTTTACCGGCGCAAGAACACCACGATCACCACCGACCACCACCACCACCGACCACCACCACGACCACCACCACCACCACGACACCACCACGACCACCCCACCACGACCACCACCACTACCGCCACCACCGCC
>MU249632.1:4155549-4225663 GCA_018977245.1 Lethenteron camtschaticum
AGTCAACTGCGGAAGACGTTCAACAAACATCATTATAACGATCATTCAAATGTGTCATTGCGGCATTCCAACCCTAGGATCCCACTGCGCGCAATGCATGGAAATCAGGAAACAAACACAGAACCAGGGCAACGCACCAGCCTAAAGAGGCAATGCTCCATCTTCTTGGTTCTTTCGGTAAAGTCACGTAGAATGGAAATAATAAAATAATAAAAATAAAACATAATAAAATAATTCTCACGACGTTTCGGCCACAACGCAAGCAGCCGTCCTCAGGTGTCTCCCCGACAGACCTGGTCTTCACCTGAGGACGGCTACTTGCGTTGTGGCCGAAACGTCGTGAGAATTATTGTATTATGTTTTATTTTATTATTTCATTATTTCCATTCTACGTGATGACTTTACCGAAAGAACCAAGAAGATGAATCCCTGCAGTCACGAAAGCTTTAAATCAAAATTTGTCATCATGTTACAGTGTAGTATTATCGGTTCTTTTTTTACTAAAAAAATAGTCCTATATAAGTCTAAGCATTGTTTTTTTTAAGCACCCTGTATTATCACGTGAAAAAAAACTCACTGCTTTAAACGTGTTCCGAGTAGAGGGGAATCGTGAGAACATCGTCGAAATGACAGCCGTCACTTAATTTCCCCATTGCAGAGCAAAGACCCACGGCTTCTCTGCTCGTACAAATAAATAAAATAATAAATAATTGCCCACAAACCATAAAGCAGACTCAAATATCGGTGGCGAAAGCCTCCGTGTTAAATTGCCCATAAAATCTTTTTTTTGTTGGGTTAGATCGCGTAAATATATAAATGTGTCGTTAAACCCGACACCACCCGACACAGCCAACTAGTAAGGGTTGTCACGTAAACAGAACGTGGCCAATTCGTCACTAGTACAGCACTAGTGTGTAGTGTATAGTGTAGTGTATAGTGTAGTGTATAGTGTAGTGTATAGTGTAGTGTGTAGTGTAGTGTATAGTGTAGTAGTGTAGTGTATAGTGTAGTGTATAGTAGTGTATAGTGTAGTGTGTAGTGNAGTGTATAGTGTAGTGTATAGTGTAGTGTATTGTGTATAGTCGTGTAGTGTATAGTGTAGTATACTAGTACAGCACTAGTGTGTAGTGTATAGTGTAGTGTATAGTAGTGTAGTGTATAGTGTAGTGTATAGTAGTGTAGTGTATAGTGTAGTGTATAGTAGTTTAGTGTATAGTGTAGTATATAGTGTAGTGTATAGTGTAGTATAGTGTAGTGGATAGTAGTGTAGTGTATAGTGTAGTGTATAGTAGTGTAGTGTATAGTGTAGTGTATAGTAGTGTATAGTAGTGTGGTGTATAGTGTAGTGTATAGTAGTGTATAGTGTAGTGTATAGTGTAGTGTATAATAGTGTAGTGTATAGTAGTGTAGTGTATAGTGTAGTGTATAGTAGTGTATAGTGTAGTGTATAGTGTAGTTGCATAGTAGTGTGGTGTATAGTGTAGTGTATAGTGTAGTGTAGTAGTAGTGTATAGTGTAGTGTATAGTAGTGTAGTGTATAGTAGTGTCGTGTATAGTGTAGTGTATAGTGTAGTATACTAGTACAGCACTAACCGGTGTGTTGGAGAGCACACTGCTGTAAATGTTGTGGCTTTATATTTAGACGATCTGACCCACCCCCCCCCCAAAAAAAAACCCACCTACATTATTGATGAATAGAAGCCCTTTGTTGGAGAGCAACGCTTACAACATTTAAAATCGAAGCATTGGCCGCGGAAAGCATACGTTGTTCAACCGATAAATAATTGTGCTATCGTAATGACGATATAATTGCGTTATTACAACAGTTCTGACCGTGATTTGTGCACGTGATGCAAAATAACCTTCCCTTCAATTCTCCATACCGACCGGCTTTTGTTGTTGTTGTTATTGTTGTTGCTGCTGCTGCTGTAACAAATCTGCACACAGCCAACAGAATGCGGTGCGGTAATTTGCTGACCAATCTGGCGCGTTACAGACTTCCTGAAAATTATTTTCAACACCCCCCCCCCCAGCTACAGCCCCCCCCCCTCCCAGCTCCGTAAAAATAAATACTGCCCTTGAAGGACTGACCTCAGTTCACGGCAAGTGATGAAATTCCATGCCGAGGATGGGGACGTGAGGATACGAGAGTTATCGTGCACTCGCTCGCTGAACATCTGTGTAACTAAAAGGGCTTCATAGCTCATCGGATTTCTCCCAGGATTTAATAAAGATGCTGGCTCTCACCCACTCTCTCTCTGGCTCTCTCTCTCTGGCTCTCTCACTCTCTCGCTTGCTCCGGCAGTACACTGAAATTGGAACGACGCAAAGGCGATTAGCATGGCCACTACGCAAGGATGCTACGCACATTATTTCCCTGGTTCTTTCTGCCTCTCTGGCTCTCATTCTATATCTCACTCTCTCCTTAGTTTTCTCTCTCTCTCTGGCTCTCACTCTCTCTCTGGCTCTCTCTCTCTCTCTTTGATTATCGCTCTGTCTGGCTCTCTCTCTATCTCTCGCTCTCTCCCTCTGATTCTCTCTCTCTCTGGCTCCCACTGTCTCTCTCCCTGGTTCTCTCTGTCTCTCCCTCTCTCTAGCTCTCTCTCTATCTCTCTGGCTCACTCTCTCGCTTGCTCCGGCAGTACATATACTGAAATTGGAACGACACAAAGGCGATTAGCATGGCCACTACGCAAGGATGCTACGCAAATTATTCCCCTGGTTCTCTCTCTCTCTGGCTCTCACTCTATCTCTCTCACTATCTCTGTCTCTTTCTGGCTCTCTCCCTATCTCTCACTCTCTCCTTGGTTTTTTCTCTCTCTCTGGCTCTCTATCTTTCTAATTATCGCTCTGGCTCTCTCTCTATCTCTCGCTCTCTCCCTCTGATTCTCTCTCTCTCTGGCTCCCACTGTTTCTCTCCCTGATTCTCTCTGTCTCTCTCTCTCTGGTTCTCTCTGTCTCTCTCTGACTCTCTCTCTGTGTTATCCCTCGCGTCGAGAGCACGCACGTGGATGCCCCACTCAGCACCGCGTCGATTATTTTCTCCTCCCATCGATGCAATCTCATGATGCGGGGAACCTGGCAGCGACCTTGACCAAACCAACTGTCGGCACATGAACACGAAAGCCTCCCCCCCCCTCCAACACACACACAATAGTCGTTCGTGCTCCTATTGAGGAGTGGAGTGACCATGGCTGATGGTGACAGTCGTGGCTTGTGGGAGGCCTTAATCCAGCAGTAGAGTGACCATGGCTGATGGTGACAGTCGTGGCTTATGAGAGGCCTTAATCCAGCAGTAGAGTGACCATGGCTGATGGTGACAGTGGTGGCTTGTGGCAGGCCTTAATCCAGCAGTGGAGTGACCATGGCTGATGGTGACAGTGGTGGCTTGTGGGAGGCCTTAATCCAGCAGTGGAGTGACCATGGCTGATGGTGACAGTGGTGGCTTGTGGGAGGCCTTAATCCAGCAGTGGAGTGACCATGGCTGATGGTGACAGTGGTGGCTTGTGGGAGGCCTTAATCCAGCAGTGGAGTGACCATGGCTGATGGTGACAGTGGTGGCTTGTGGGAGGCCTTAATCCAGCAGTGGAGTGACCATGGCTGATGGTGACAGTGGTGGCTTGTGGGAGGCCTTAATCCAGCAGTGGAGTGACCATGGCTGATGGTGACATTGGTGTCTTGTGGGAGGCCTTAATCCAGCAGTGGAGTGACCATGGCTGATGGTGACATTGGTGTCTTGTGGGAGGCCTTAATCCATCAGTAGAGTGACCATGGCTGATGGTGACAGTGTGTCTTGTGGGAGGCCTTAATCCAGCAGTAGAGTGACCATGGCTGATGGTGACAGTGATGTCTTGTGGGAGGCCTTAATCCATCAGTAGAGTGACCATGGCTGATGGTGACAGTGATGTCTTGTGGGAGGCCTTAATCCAGCAGTAGAGTGACCATGGCTGATGGTGACAGTGATGTCTTGTGGGAGGCCTTAATCCAGCAGTAGAGTGACCATGGCTGATGGTGACAGTGATGTCTTGTGGGAGGCCTTAATCCAGCAGTAGAGTGACCATGGCTGATGGTGACAGTGATGTCTTGTGGGAGGCCTTAATCCAGCAGTAGAGTGACCATGGCTGATGGTGACAGTGATGTCTTGTGGGAGGCCTTAATCCAGCAGTAGAGTGACCATGGCTGATGGTGACAGTGATGTCTTGTGGGAGGCCTTAATCCAGCAGTGGAGTGACCATGGCTGATGGTGACAGTGTTGGCTTGGCGAGGCCTTAATTCAGCAGTGGATGGACCATGGCTGATCATAAATCTCGTGATAACGATGATGATGACGATGCTGACATGGGCATTACTTGAAAACAAATTCCAGACAACGCAATCAGCTCACCTGATTAATGCCAACTCGATCAATAACGTGGTAATGTGCCATTTCCACCACTAGTTGGCAGGACGACCCAAACCCCCACCCCCCCCCCCCCCCCGTCAATCGCTTGTTCTATTAAAAGGTGACCACTGAAATCATAAATCTGAGCCGTTATCGCGCGCGTCGTTACTTGCGTAACGTTTTTTTACTTCCACCAAATGTACTGAGACCACTGCACCAATATATATATATTTTTTTTTACTGGGGAATTAATCAAGAGAGGAGAGATATTTATCAACTGAACGGCGAGGGGGGGGGGGGGTTGGGACGATGTATAATTATATCCAGGCCAGTACCATGTTTTTTAATTGCAGTTAATATGAGGGTCACACAGAGCATATGCACCCTGTAATAACAATATAGATAACACTGTGCAGGAAATCAATGTGCAAATGCCGAATATATATTTTGCCGTTCAAATAACACTTAGACGTTTCGATAACAATGCAACATTGTTTTACCATGTATAGTTTGTTTCTTTTTAAATCCTTTATATTAAGTTCGCTTGCTTGCTTGCGTGCTTGCGTGCTTGCTTGCTTGCTTACGACCGTGCAAATCTTTCGGTCGTTTTTTAACCCACTTCCCGTGATCCAATCGAGCTGACATTTTGCACACAGACTCGTTGTGCGTGACAATTAATTTTCGTGAAATTTTTTTTCCAAAATTTTACACTGTTTAGGGAAAACATTTTTAATATTTAATTACCAATTGCTTGATGGTGGCAGGCAATCATCTGACCCATAGGTGGCAGCCATCTCAAGCCAGAGGACGAGAGGACTCTAGCCGCCACGCATATAAAGGATTTATAGTGAAAAACTTTGTTTTTACGGGTTAATTTATTTCACAATATTGTTATGTAGGCCAGGCTTAGTCACAAACCCTACCTCTCCATAACAAAGGCTCAGCCTCTTAAGCCTCACCTTACCATATTAATAAAAAGTGTGCCGTACTTGGCCCTTCCCCCTCTCCAACCATTATATATACGGAGTGGTAGCTCTTGCAATCTCTCATTTACTTGATACAGCTGTCGTGGCTGTGACGGTTCCACCTGAGGACGGAAGCTTGTGTTGCCTCCGAAACGTCGTGATTTTATTTTATTTGACTTTTATTAATTTTAATGTTTTACCTACGTGACTTTACCGAAAAAACCCAAGAATATGAATCCTTGCAGTCACGAAAGCTTCAAATGTAGAATTAACGCAACATTTGCAACCGGTGTCTCTGCGGCTACGTAGGGACAATTGAAACAACACAGCAACAACAACATATATCCTCAAAAGACTTTTGGGGCAAATTGCTTTATTGAGTAGCACCCATAAAGCGGTTGGTTACACATCGCACCAGGTACTCATTTGAGGCTGAATCGACCTACGGGAGGCCCAGATCGTCACCGGTGTTGGTCGTGTACGGGAATCGAACTCGGGTCTCCGGATTCCAAGTGCACATCCGTGACCGCTACGGCACCGCTCCCCACATACACAGACGTACGTACAAACACACACACACACAGATAGATTTCGATTTAAAGCTTTCGTGACTGCAGGGATCCATCTTCTTGGTTCTTTCGGTAAAGTCACGTAGAAGGGAAATAATGAAATAATAAACATAAAACATAATAAAATAATTCTCACGACGTTTCGGCCACAACGCAAGAAGCCGTCCTCAGGTGAAGAACAGGTCTGTCGGAAAGACATTCTGACGCTGTCTTGACGCCTGCTGTATATTTGGAGTTTACGTGCCTCTCTCTCATCATCATCATGACGATGGCTAGGAGATGTTAACTACCTCGCCGGTGTACAGGAGGTCGTGGGTTCGATCCCGACCCTGACGCCTGCTGCTGTATATTTGGAGTTTGCTTCTCTCTCATCATCATCACGGTGGCTAGGAGATGTTAACTACCTCGCCTGGTATACAGGAGGTCGTGGGTTTGATCCCGACCCTAACGTTTTTATATTTGAGTTTGCATGTTCTCCCCGTGGTCGCGTGGTTTTTTCTCCGGGTCCTCCGGTTTGTCCCTTCACGTTTAGAAACAACACGCGTCTCGCGATTAGGGAATTTGACTGCTAGAATTTCGAAGTGATAAGCCACTTCGTTGGGCTATCATTTGTGGCCAGGTCGCTTCTGAAAAACAGTTACACAGCTCAGTGGGCCTTACCTGGTAAAAATAAAAATTAGATTGTTCCATCTACGTGGCTTTCCAATTGAACTATCTTTGCTCTTGGTTCTTTCGGTAAAGTCACGTAGAAGGGAAACATAACATAATTTTTNAAAAATTTTATGTTTTGTTTTTATTACTTTATTATTTCCCTTCTACGTGACTTTACCGAAAGAACCAAGAAGATGAATCCCTGCAGTCACGAAAGCTTTAAATCGAAATTTATCTTTGCGCTGTAAATATATATTTATCCCGTTGGAACCTCATTTGCCAGTAAAAAATATGATAATTGTTTTTTTAGCCTTTATCTGGCAACAAAACTGACACCTTTTTTTACGAGGAGTATGTTTGCATAGACCACAATACCTGCATCTGGTCCAACACCATGTGAGACTAGCTCTAAGGAAAGCTGTCTCGGGTGTGGAATCAACTTCAAGGACAGTGCATACATTATCAGAGTTATGTTTTTGTTGCTAACTGCAGGTAGTGGATGCACATGACCCGTAAAAAAGGTGTCATTTTTGTTGCCAGATAAAAGGCTAAAAAAACAATTATCATATATTTTATCGGAAACATAAAATGCAATTCCTTAGCTTATCCAAAGGATAATGTCCTGGCACTTTTCGCATTGGCAGTGCAAACAGGGCGTTTGTCAGTCGCACGCAATGTTGACGTGTGCGTTGTGAGCTCCGCGTCTGTGTGCGCGTCAACATTGGGTCTTCACTCACTCGGGTCAATCGGAGCTTCCAGCGTTTAGCGTACAGCTCGTGCACACACGGAACTAGCCGCGGTAAATATGCGAGGAGGAGAGTATGGCATGTAAGTCTCCAACGAGACCTAAACTTCGATTTAAAGCTTTCGTGACTGCAGGGATTCATCTTCTTGGTTATTTCGGTAAAGTCACGTAGAAGGGAAATAATAAAATAATACAAATAAAACATACAATTCTCACGACGTGTCGGCCACAACGCAAGCAGCCGTCCTCAGGTGAACAGGTCTGTCGGAAAGACAGCGTCTAATTCTCACGAAACGTCATGAGAATTATTATAATTTTTTAATGTTTTTTTTATTTTATATTTCCCTTCTACGTGACTTTACCGAAAGAACCAAGAAGATGAATCCCTGCAGTCACGAAAGCTTCAAATCGAAAGATGATGGCTCATGAAAGTGTCTTATATCATCATCATCACCACACGTGGAAATTCACAGTAGTAGCCCGATAATCNACACACACACACACGTTTCCAAATGTGGAGGGCAAATCCGGAGGATCCACGGAATCACCAACAGCGGTTCAGAGGAGACTTGGCCACACGTGACGATAGCTGATCATCGGAGTGGCATCATCATCATCATTTCTAGATTTGAAGCTTTCGTGACTGCAAGTATTCATATTCTTAGGTTCTTTCGGTAAAGTCACGTAGGTAAAAAATTAAATAAATAAAAGTAAAATAACAGCAACCGCACCTTTACATCAGCCGCACCTTAACAACTCTGGAACCTCCAGTTCAACCAGTCTACACAACAAAGGCTCATTCCTAACAGCGTGCTTCAGCCGCACCGAACCTCACAATGGCTCCTCCCACCCTCAACCAGTATATACACAAGGACTGCTTTCTTGGAATTATCTTACTTGATGCAGCAATCGTGCTGTGACGGTTCCACCTGAAGACGTAAGCTTGTGTTGCCTCCGAAACGTCGTGATTTTTCTTCTTCTTGGTTCTTTCGGTAAAGTCACGTAGAAGGGAAGTAATAAAATAATAAAAATAAAACATAATAAAATAATTCTCACGACGTTTCGGCCACAACGCAATCAGCTGGCGGGGGCTGACAGTTGTCCGTGTGTCCCGGTGTAGCCTCCAAGAAAATCTGAGCTATGAGCGTCGTGATCCATTACGTGTTGTTGTTTTTGTTGTTCGACTTGCATCCCACTGGGATTTTTGCAACAGCGTTGGTGTGTAACGGTGTTTTTTTTCTGCAATATTTTGCCGTCTTTTCTTGGATTTTCTGTTTGCACTTAGTCACATAGTCATTTTAAGATGTTTTTTGTTCATGTTTTTGTTTTTCTCTTATTGCTTCTTTCGATAAAGTGACGTAGAATTGGAAACAATAAAAATAATAAAATAAAACATCAGGTCTGTCACCTGATGACGGCTGCTTGCGTTGTGGCCGAAACGTAGTGAGAATTATTTTATTATGTTATATTTTTATTATTTTATTATTTCCATTCTACGTAACTTTACCGAAAGAACCAAGAAGATGAATCCCTGCAGTCACGAAAGCTTTAAATCGAAATTTTTGTTTTTTGTTTGTTGCGGTTGCACCCGATTCAAGTGCCGAATAGCTCACAGGGCTGGACCTAATACATGAACTTAAACATGTGTGTGATGGGCCGGGGGGTTAACGGAGTGGCGTGAGAAGCTGTCTCAACCTCGATGACCACGAAGTCGGTCTCTCGTCGACATGTGCCGGTTATCGGTCGTTGTAAAATGCCCCCACCCCACCCCCAACTCAGATGTCACTGCCGCTGCTCACGCTGCTGCTGCTGCTGCAGTAGCAGCAGCTTTATCTCGGTCGTGTCAGACCCATTTATCCCCTGCTCCCTCTCCCAGCCAAACAATCGCTGCTTGGGGCGAGCGGGGAAGTGGGGGGGGGAGGGTTACGTGGTGGTGCTGGGGGCATGCCGGATTACACGACTCGCTGCTCGCCTGTCTGGGACTTTATATATATACACACACACAAGATAAAGATACAGATCCCCCGTGTAGCCTTAACAGACTGTAGGGGCAGGTGCGAGCACCTATGAAGGCCGGCGCGGCACACGAGGGGGTGGGTGGCCAGCACCACGCCCGACCGCCTTTGTCTCCCCAGTGGTGATGTTTACACATCGCACCAGGTACTCATTTGAGACTGAGTCGACCTAGGGGAGGCCCAGGACCGGTTCAGATAATCGTCACTGGTGTTCGCCGTGAGCGGGAATCGAACCTGGGTCGCCGGGTTCATAGCGCTCGCCTGTCTGGGACTCATATACAAAAACAAAGATCCCCGTATAGCCTTAACAGACTGTAGGGGCAAGTGCTGTTAGCGAGCACCTCATACACACACACAGACACACAGACTCGCACGCGCGTGCTGTATCGGTGAGGCTCTTAACACAATTCAACAAGGGGATTAGGGTCCGTGTCACCGGATAACAATGTGTCATCACGGAGCAGGTCTTCGTGAAACGGGGGCGGAGGCGGTGGCGGGCGAGCGGGCGGGGGGGAGTTCATATTTTGGCGAGCGGATATCTCGACGATTCCCTGGCGATTATCCGAACCGGTCATGGGGTCCTCCCCTAGGTCGACTCAGCCACAAATTATTACCTAGCGCTGGGTGTGTAAACTTCGCCGGTGGGCGTGGGTGATGGCCACCCCACCACCTCGTGCACCGTGCCGGCCTTCGTGTATGCACGTGGAACTTCTTTCGCACCGTACGTAACCAACCGTGCCATCAGCACTTGCCCCATCAGTCTGTCAAGGCTAGTACGGCTGGGGAGTGGGGGGTCTTTGTCTTTGCACGTGAGTTGCTGAATTGTTCTTTGGTTCTTTCGGTAAAGTGACGTATAAATAAAAAATAATCAATTAAATAATAGCATACGACGTTTAAGGCCACCCCACAGAGACGATCACCCCTCTCTGTACCTGTGTTGCCCGCTGTGTGTATCTTGGTGATATCTGTCTGCTTATATGTCTGTCTATAATTTTTTCTGGTTAGATTTTATGTCGCTATTTCATTATACCTGATGATGATGATTGCTTGTGTTGCAATCAAAACGTCGTATGCTATTATTTAATTTATTATTTTTTCTTTATACGTGACTTTACCGAAAGAACCAAAGAATAATTCCTGCAGTCACGAAAGCTCCAAAGTTAAGATTGCTGAATTGTGTGAAGGAGTGGAACCTATTCTTCGTTTTGCTCGCGCGGATTAAGTCAGTGCGGAGCCTGTACATGATGTTATAAAGGGGCACTACATTTATTTTTTAAAACAACAACCGCCATTCGCCACTAAGTGGCGGTGACTTCACCACGACGCTTGTGCCAGGCCATGTGCACCTTGAGGCCACGTGAAGTGTCGAAAAAAACGCTACTTTTTTCAAAATGTTCTTGCTGTGGTTTTCACACCTGATGGTGATGCTTGTGTTGCAATCGAAACGTCGTGAGAATTGTATTGTTTTATCATTTTATTATTTCCCTTCTACGTGACTTTAACGAAAGAACCAAGAATATGAATCCTGCAGTCACGAAAGCTTTAAATCGAAATTTAAAACTAAAGTATTGTATCTGTAAATTGCTAAATTCCTCTTGATATGCAAATTATTGTGTCAAGGCGCTCTTCTTCCCCTCCAACCCAGCTTAAATATACGCTCCAAGCTTGGTGGTGTTTCATTCTTCACCTGAGGACGGCTGCTTGCGTTGTGGCCGAAACGTCGTGAGAATTATTTTATTATGTTTTATTTTTATATTTTATTACTTCCCTTCTACGTGACTTTTTGCTTCTCGGAGCATCCAGGCACCGCTCCGCAGACTCACCCGCGCACTCACCAGTCATGCGCTGAGTGTGCAAAGAGGCTTTTGATTCAGCACAGGGCTGAGAAGGGGCTGGCTGTAGCGTAAACTGATTAGCCCAGCTCACTACCACTCACTCTCTCTCTCGCTCCATAAAATAATTATGACCACTCTCGTAGTGCATTAACGGGCCATGCTTACTCAACGGTGAAGCGAGCGGCTTGCAGTTAGAAAGTTGCGAGTTCAAATGCGGGTTGTTGGTTGGGTTAGGAGGGTGGGGCGGACTTGACTAAGCCCATCAGCGCTCTGCGGGTCGATAAAGACGAGTACGACTTTGTGGGCAAAGTCAACACAGTGGCTGTCCGATGGATGAACTCGCCCCTGCCGTAGGAACGTGGCGTTTCCGCGACTGGAACTCGCGAGGTACCAATGCCTCGATGCTCATGCGAGTAGGAAAAATCACTTCGGGACTTTGAGTTTCTTGGTCAATCATAAAAGCCAACTCTGCATTGCATTTTCGATTTAAATCTTTCGTGACTGCAGGGATTCATCTTCTTGGTTCTTTCGGTAAAGTCGTCACGTAGAAGGGAAGTAATAAAATAATAAAAATAAAACATAATGAAATAATTCTCACGACGTTTCGGCCACAACGCAAGCAGCCGTCCTCAGGTGAAGACCAGCTCTGCATTGCATGTCTCGAGAATTTGACGCTGAGATAGAGAGAGAGATTTACAATAATAGTCAAGCCAAAGTGCACAATGTGCAATCTCCGGACCGGTTTCGGCATTCAGCATCTCATCAGCAGCATCGGTTTCAACACAAACAAAAACAAACTCTGGACCGGTTTAGACATTAATTGTCTCATCAGCAGCATCGGTTTCAACACAAGACAAAACAAACTCTGGACCGGTTTAGACATTAATTGTCTCATCAGCAGCATCGGTTTCAACACAAGCCAAAACAAACTCTGGACCGGTTTAGACATTAATTGTCTCATCAGCAGCATCGGTTTCAACACAAGCCAAAACAAACTCCGCAGCGGCGTCGACATTTAGCAATCCCATCAGTTGAGCTACCATTTGTGATTGCCAGCTCAGTGGGCCTTGCATGGTAAAAACACTTTCCTGCGGAGGGAGCTGGTAGAAACGTTGGGTTGCTCGGTCAATGGCCAGGGTCAATGGCCGACTGTGAGGGCGGACACAAGCCGGCGTGAGTAGGTGAAACGTTGAGTTTTATAAGGGCACCACGGGGTGACCAGCCCCTCCCCACCCAGCCCCACCCTCCCACCCCCTACCCAGCCCTACCCACCCAGNCCCTCCCACCCTCCCACCCAGCCGCTCCCCACCCTCCCCTCCCCACCCAGCCCCTTCCCACCCTCCCTCCCTACCCAGCCCCTCCCCACCTCCCTCCCCACCCAGCCCCACCCTCCCACCCAGCCCCTCCCCACCCTCCCCTCCCCACCCACCCTCCCTCCCACCCAGCACCCTCCCTGCACGACGAACACAATAATCCCCTGTGGGCTGATGTAACCAGGAGGTTCCTACCAAGTAAAAAATAAATAGTTTAGTTTAGCAGAGCAAAGCTTTGCTTAAACCAATACCGGTTATCTGCCCAGCGCGGCGAGACATTGCGCTGCATTGTAAACAGGTTTCCTTTTTTCTTCTTCTTCGTAATGCGAAGAGCCACGACCTTGAAACCGGAAAGCATCCGGGCGGGGAAAACCCTCCCCTCCGTTCAGAACACATCCTTCAAGCCGCACCGATGGAACCACTTTATAGCCGCGGTCGGAATGGCCTTTAAATAATATATAACGCTCTGGGAGCACAATATATATTTTAAAAAAAGAAAGCAGCAAACTGGGTTATCAAAACGGTCAGCATTTACCCGAATGCCTCGCCAACTTTGCGACACTTATGGAGGCCCACTGCTGCCCGGCTGCCATTGTTAATGATTCATGATGCAGAACGCTTCGGGTAGCCCTGTGTCAATCCACTGCTGGATGAAAAACACTAAAAAAAAATCGTTCTTTCACCAGATGAGGTCCACTGAACTGTGTGGATCTGTTGTGAGAAGCCACCTGACTATTGAAAATGGTTCGCTCAGCGAAGTGGCTCATCATCATGATCATCGCGTGGATATTTATTAGCAGCTGACAAATACTCCAAACGCGTGGCGTCGATGATAAATGTGGAGGGGGTGGTGGTGGAGGGGGGGTAAAAACCGGAGGACCCGGAGAAATATGCACAAGGCCACGGGGAGAGAGAGAGACAGAGACACGCAAACTCCAAAAATACAGCAGGCGTTAGGTTCGGGATCGAACCCACGACCTCCTGTAGACCAGGCGAGGTAGTCAACATCTCATAGCCACCGTGATGATGATGAGACAGAGAGAGAGAGAGAGACACGCAAACTCCGAATATACAGCAGCAGGCGTCAGGGTCGGGATCGGATTTACGACCTCCTGCGTACCAGGCGAGGTAGTTAACATCTCCTAGCCACCGTGATGATGAAGATGATGAGAGAGACGCAAACTCCAAATATACAGCAGAAGGCGCCAGGGTCGGGATCGGACCCACGACCTCCTGTAGACCAGGCGAGGTAGTTAACATCTGCCTAGCCACCGTGATGATGATGAGAGAGACGCAAACTCCAAATATACAGCAGAAGGCGCCAGGGTCGGATCGGACCCACGACCTCCTGTAGACCAGGCGAGGTAGTTAACATGAGCCCCACCCCCACCCTCCCACAGGGGTTGGTTAAGTGGATTCTTAGGGGCCAGGTAAAGTGCGCACGTACGTTTAACATCTTTCGCATGTTTATATAATTATTTTATTTGTAGAGCTATCAGAGCAAGATGCGATGTGACAGCCAGAACGGCACACGTGGTAGAGCTCGTGCTGAGCGGCACTTTGTGTCGTTGTATGTGCATCTATGTATGTTGAACTTCTTTCGCGCCGTACGTAGCTGACCGTGCTAACCGGAGGAGCAGTGTTGAGTCTATGGTGCAGTGTTGAGTCTATGGGTAGTGTTGAGTCTATGTGCAGTGTTGAGTCTATGGGCAGTGTTGAGTCTATGTGCAGTATTGAGTCTATGGTGCAGTGTTGAGTCTATGGGTAGTGTTGAGTCTATGTGCAGTGTTGAGTCTATGGGCAGTGTTGAGTCTATGTGCAGTGTTGAGTCTATGGGTAGTGTTGAGTCTATGTGCAGTGTTGAGTCTATGGGCAGTGTTGAGTCTATGTGCAGTGTTGAGTCTATGGGCAGTGTTGAGTCTATGGTGCAGTGTTGAGTCTATGGGTAGTGTTGAGTCTATGTGCAGTGTTGAGTCTATGGGCAGTGTTGAGTCTATGGTGCAGTGTTGAGTCTATGGGCAGTGTTGAGTCTATGGGCAGTGTTGAGTCTATGTGCAGTGTTGAGTCTATGGGTAGTGTTGAGTCTATGGATAGTGTTGAGTCTATGGGTAGTGTTGAGTCTATGGTAGTGTTGAGTCTATGTGCAGTTTGAGTCTATGGGCAGTGTTGAGTCTATGGGCAGTGTTGAGTCTATAGGCAGTGTTGAGTCTATGGGTAGTGTTGAGTCTATGGGTAGTGTTGAGTCTATGGGCAGTGTTGAGTCTATGGGTAGTGTTGAGTCTAAGGGCAGTGTTGAGTCAATGGGCAGTGTTGAGTCTATGGACAGTGTTGAGTTTATGGGTAGTGTTGAGTCTATGGGCAGTGTTGAGTCTATGGGTAGTGTTGAGTCTATGGGCAGTGTTGAGTCTATGGGCAGTGTTGAGTCTATGAGTAGTGTTGAGTCTATGGGTAGTGTTGAGTCTATGGACAGTGTTGAGTCTATGGGTAGTGTTGAGTCTATGGGCAGTGTTGAGTCAATGGGCAGTGTTGAGTCTATGGACAGTGTTGAGTCTATGGGTAGTGTTGAGTCTATGGTGCAGTGTTGAGTCTATGGGTAGTGTTGAGTCTATGGGCAGTGTTGAGTCTATGGGCAGTGTTGAGTCTATGAGTAGTGTTGAGTCTATGGGTAGTGTTGAGTCTATGGGCAGTGTTGAGTCTATGGGTAGTGTTGAGTCAATGGGCAGTGTTGAGTCTATGGGCAGTGTTGAGTCTATGGGTAGTGTTGAGTCTATGGGCGGTGTTGGGTCTATGGGTAGTGTTGAGTCAATGGGCAGTGTTGAGTCTATGGGCAGTGTTGGGTCTATGGGTAGTGTTGAGTCAATGGGTAGTGTTGAGTCAATGGGCAGTGTTGAGTCTATGGGCAGTGTTGAGTCTATGGGTAGTGTTGAGTCTATGGGCGGTGTTGGGTCTATGGGTAGTGTTGAGTCAATGGGCAGTGTTGAGTCTATGGGCAGTGTTGGGTCTATGGGTAGTGTTGAGTCAATGGGCAGTGTTGAGTCTATGGGCAGTGTTGAGTCTATGGGTAGTGTTGAGTCTATGGGCGGTGTTGAGTCTATGGGTAGTGTTGAGTCTATGGGTATTGTTGAGTCTATGGGCAGTGTTGAGTCTATGGTAGTGTTGAGTCTATGGGTAGTGTTGAGTCTATGGGCAGTGTTGACTCTATGGGCAGTGTTGAGTCTATGGGCAGTGTTGAGTCTATGGGCAGTGTTGAGTCTATGGGCAGTGTTGAGTCTATGGGCAGTGTTGAGTCTATAGGCAGTGTTGAGTCTATGGGTAGTGTTGAGTCTATGGGTAGTGTTGAGTCTATGGGCAGTGTTGAGTCTATGGGTAGTGTTGAGTCTAAGGGCAGTGTTGAGTCAATGGGCAGTGTTGAGTCTATGGACAGTGTTGAGTTTATGGGTAGTGTTGAGTCTATGGTGCAGTGTTGAGTCTATGGGTAGTGTTGAGTCTATGGGCAGTGTTGAGTCTATGGGCAGTGTTGAGTCTATGAGTAGTGTTGAGTCTATGGGTAGTGTTGAGTCTATGGACAGTGTTGAGTCTATGGGTAGTGTTGAGTCTATGGGCAGTGTTGAGTCAATGGGCAGTGTTGAGTCTATGGACAGTGTTGAGTCTATGGGTAGTGTTGAGTCTATGGTGCAGTGTTGAGTCTATGGGTAGTGTTGAGTCTATGGGCAGTGTTGAGTCTATGGGCAGTGTTGAGTCTATGAGTAGTGTTGAGTCTATGGTAGTGTTGAGTCTATGGGCAGTGTTGAGTCTATGGGTAGTGTTGAGTCAATGGGCAGTGTTGAGTCTATGGGCAGTGTTGAGTCTATGGGTAGTGTTGAGTCTATGGGCGGTGTTGGGTCTATGGGTAGTGTTGAGTCAATGGGCAGTGTTGAGTCTATGGGCAGTGTTGGGTCTATGGGTAGTGTTGAGTCAATGGGTAGTGTTGAGTCAATGGGCAGTGTTGAGTCTATGGGCAGTGTTGAGTCTATGGGTAGTGTTGAGTCTATGGGCGGTGTTGGGTCTATGGGTAGTGTTGAGTCAATGGGCAGTGTTGAGTCTATGGGCAGTGTTGGGTCTATGGGTAGTGTTGAGTCAATGGGCAGTGTTGAGTCTATGGGCAGTGTTGAGTCTATGGGTAGTGTTGAGTCTATGGGCGGTGTTGAGTCTATGGGTAGTGTTGAGTCTATGGGTAGTGTTGAGTCTATGGGCAGTGTTGAGTCTATGGGTAGTGTTGAGTCTATGGGTAGTGTTGAGTCTATGGGCAGTGTTGACTCTATGGGCAGTGTTGAGTCTATGGGCAGTGTTGAGTCTATGGGCAGTGTTGAGTCTATGGGCAGTGTTGAGTCTATGGACAGTGTTGAGTCTATGGGCAGTGTTGAGTCTATGGACAGTGTTGAGTCTATGGACAGTGTTGAGTCTATGGGTACTGTTGAGTCTATGGGCGGTGTTGGGTCTATGGGTAGTGTTGAGTCAATGGGCAGTGTTGAGGCTATGGGCAGTGTTGGGTCTATGGGTAGTGTTGAGTCAATGGGCAGTGTTGAGTCTATGGGCAGTGTTGAGTCTATGGGTAGTGTTGAGTCTATGGGCGGTGTTGAGTCTATGGGTAGTGTTGAGTCTATGGGTAGTGTTGAGTCTATGGGCAGTGTTGAGTCTATGGGTAGTGTTGAGTCTATGGGTAGTGTTGAGTCTATGGGCAGTGTTGACTCTATGGGCAGTGTTGAGTCTATGGGCAGTGTTGAGTCTATGGGCAGTGTTGAGTCTATGGACAGTGTTGAGTCTATGGTCAGTGTTGAGTCAATGGGCAGTGTTGAATCTATGGTAACGCAGCACGCTAACATCAACAGCACCGCAGCCAAAGACTTAAAAACCAAAAAAACTCATAATGACCGGAACCAGTTTTTCCGACATCCGTGGGGTGTATTGATGGATGTTCCTTCTATTGAATCGCGTGCGTCAAACGCGCACTCCGTGGCTCGTATCGCTTTGCTGCAAAGACCTGGGCAGGGGAGCAATTACGTAAGTCGGGGAGACAAAGTGAGAGAGGGGAGAGAGAGAGAGAATGATGATGATCTTCTAATAGGGTTTTCCCCCTTTTTTCTGGCAACAAAACTGACACCTTTTGCAAGGAATCATGTTTACATTAACCGCAATACTTGCAGTCAAATGCAAACAAAAAACAATACTCTGGTAGTTTATGCATTGTCTTTGAAACTGATTGGTCCACACCAGACAGCTTTCTTTGCGCCTTGGCCATCTGGTCGAACACCATATGAGACGAGGCTCCAAAGAAAGCTGTCTCTGGTGTGGACCAATCAGTTTCAAAGACAATGCATAAATTATCAGAGTATTGTTTTTTGTTTGCATTTGACTGCAAGTATTGCGGTTAATGTAAGCATGATTCCTTGCAAAAGGTGTCAGTTTTGTTGCAAGAAAAAAGGATAAAAACCCAATTAGTATATTTGGTACTGGCAAGGAGGTCCCATGATGTGATGATTTTTTACCTCCCAGTTGCGGAAATGTTTCACCTTGGTGTTTNGGTTGTGGAACTCGGGCACGAATGGCCAATGTCTTTGCTACATCACGGGAGGAAGAGGGGTTTCTTATGTTTCTTCATCTTCTTAATCTTCCTCTTCTTAATCTTATTCTTCTTAAATTTCGGCTTAAAGCTTTCGTGACTGCAGGGATTGATCTTCTTGGTTCTTTCGGTAAAGTCACGTAGTGTTGAGTCTATGGGCAGTGTGGAGTCTATGGGTAGTGTTGAGTCTATCTGCAATGTTGAGTCTATGGGTAGTGTTGAGTCTATGGGTAGTGTTGAGTCTATGGGCAGTGTTGAGTCTATGGGCAGTGTTGAGTCTATGGGCAGTGTTGAGTCTATGGGCAGTGTTGAGTCTATGGGTAGTGTTGAGTCTATGGGCATTGTTGAGTCTATGGGTAGTGTTGAGTCTATGGGAAGTGTTGAGTCTATGTGCAGTGTTGAGTCTATGGGCAGTGTTGAGTCTATGGTGAAGTGTTGAGTCTATGGGCAGTGTTGAGTCTATGGGCAGTGTTAGTCTATGTGCAGTGTTAGTCTACGGGCAGTGTTGAGTCTATAGGCAGTGTTAGTCTATGTGCAGTGTTAGTCTATGTGCAGTGTTAGTCTATGGGCAGTGTTGAGTCTATGGGCAGTGTTAGTCTATGTGCAGTGTTGAGTCTATGGGTAGTGTTGAGTCTATGGGTAGTGTTGAGTCTATGGGTAGTGTTGAGTCTATGGGTAGTGTTGAGTCTATGGGTAGTGTTGAGTCTATGGGCAGTGTTGAGTCTATGGGCAGTGTTGAGTCTATGGGCAGTGTTGAGTCTATGGGCAGTGTTGAGTCTATGGCAGTGTTGAGTTTATGGGCAGTGTTGAGTCTATGGTAGTGTTGAGTTTATGGGCAGTGTTGAGTCTATGGGCAGTGTTGAGTCTATGTGCAGTGTTGAGTCTATGGCAGTGTTGAGTCTATGGGCAGTGTTGAGTTATGTGCAGTATGCATGTACGTTGAACTTCTTTCGCACCGTACGTAGCCAACCGTGCTAATCGTATGTGGGCAAGGACAACAGACTATGGGTGTCTGTGTGGCTCACTGTCGTTACGATATCGATGCCGTTACCATTCCGTTGCACTGCTTGAGTGAGGGCCGTATCGGCACGTACAATGAAGACAGATCGATCCCAATCGATCGGTTTTTATTTTACGACCGTTAAGGTTGGGCGTCGAATTGTGATTGTTTATATTTCATATTATATCCGTGAAATTAAAATAGTAACCGTGATTTATATCGTAACAGTGATTGTTTATATTCTATATTTTAACTGTGATTTACGTTATAACCGTAATTATTCATATTTTACTAGCTTGTTAGCCCGTCCTAGGACGGAAGTTGTAATATTAAAGATGCAAATTAACGTTTTAATGCGTGATTGTAAATTTATTAGGAAATGTAGCACGTCAATATTTTTTTCTTAACTTACGAAATGAAATTAAGGAAGATTTCTCGGCATACGATATTTTGAACGAATCTATCATCACTTTTCGATTTAAAGCTTTCGTGACTGCGGGGATTCATCTTCTTGGTTCTTTCGGTAAAGTCACGTAGAATGGAAATAATACAATAATAAAAATAAAACATAATAAAATAATATAATAATATGATATAATGAAGTAATACAATAATATACTCTTATGTTATATTTTTATCATTTTATTATTTCCATTCTCTCATCACTGTTCGAAAGGGAACACTTTGATCCGCTGAGGATTTTTAGATCTACACAAAGCCGCGTAAAATAACTGGCCATGGGAAAATAGGGTTCCATTGAATAAATACCCACGTTTTCAAAGTCTGACCCTGCGACTTGTTGAACGTCATCGCATGCGCAGGAATTATCGTGAATTTGTCGTCGTTTCAGTACGAAAGGAAGAGTGGCGTCACTTAAAGCGAGGTCGCGTCTCGGGATGAAGACGATTTCGCCTCAGCTGCAAAGGCGGTATAATTTGAAGAAGAATAAGTATAACCCGTAAAAGACAAAGTTTTTCACTCTAAATCCTTTATATGCGTGGCGGCTAGAGTCCTCTCGTCCTCTGGCTTGAGATGGCTGCCACCTATGGGTCAGATGATTGTCTGGCAGCATTAAACAATTGGTAATTAAATATTTTTAAAAAATTCCCTAAACAGTGTAAAATTTTGGAAACATTTTTCACGAAAATAAATTGTCATGCACAACGAGTCTGTGTGCAAAATGTCAGCTCGGTTGGATCACGGGAAGTGGGTTAAAAAACGACCGAAAGATTTGCACGGTCGTAAGCGCGCAAGCAAGCAAGCAAGTGAACTTAATATAAAAGATTTAAAAAACCCATAACTTCACTTTAGCACTGTTTTCAAAGCACCTGCAGCTGCTAACTGACACATTTATCTTCACCGATGGACGCTTGATAGAGCTAAGAGTGAAGAAAGTAGAGTGCTGAGACTGTCTGAAGTAACTTAGCAAATAACGAAGAGCAAAGAGAAGCATTGGAGTTACGAATAAATTCATCTCCATATATATAAAATTAACCCGTAAAAACAAAGTTTTTCACTATAAATCCTTTATATGCGTGGCATCGGGGCGGCTAGAGTCTCTCGTCCTCTGGCTTGAGATGGCTGCCACCTATGGGTCAGATGATTGTCTGCCAGCATTAAGCAAGTGGTAATTAAATATTTTTAAAAAATTCCCTAAACAGTGTAAAATTTTGGAAAAAAATTTTCACGAAAATTAATTGTCACGCACAACGAGTCTGTGTGCAAAATGTCAGCTCGATTGGATCACGGGAAGTGGGTTAAAAAACGACCGAAAGATTTGCACGGTCGTAAGCAAGCAAGTGAACTTAATATAAAGGATTTAAAAAAAGGCAAAGTTGTGATTATGTGTGTCTGTTCAAATGTTGAGCGTACTTCCCGACATGCAACAAACTTGAAATTTGCCGTGTGGGTACTTTCCAGACTGTACACCATGCAAAAATTATAAAAGTGCACTTATATTTTTTTTGGAGCGGGGGAGCTCAATGCATTTATTTTTTGCACGGCAAGTGAGCTGTGACGTCACATCTGTCACGTGACCCGCGCACGTGGAAGCGGTACGCGTTGTAGTGTAGCGGGTAGCGCGCCGCGCTACGAACCCGGCGACCCGAGTTCGATTCCCGCTCACGGCCACCACTGGTGAATTATTTGCCGGTCCTGGGCCCTCCCCTAGGTCGACTCAGCCTCAAACGAAGAATCGACGCAGCAACTAATATATAACGATTTCGATTTAAAGCCTTCGTGACTGCAGGGATTCATCTTCTTGGTTCTTTCGGTAAAGTCACGTAGAAGGGAAATAATAAATATAAAATAAACAATAAAATAATTCTCACCTCCCACCTCCTACGCATTCCACAAGTAGTGACTAATCCCATATCTGCATTTCCCATAAATATGATAAATTTCTCTTGATATGCAATTTATTTTGTCAAGGCGCTCTTCCCCCTCCAACCCAGCTTAAATATACGCTGCCAAGCCTGGTGGTGTTTCATTCAGACGCTGTCTTTCCGACAGACCTGTTCTTCACCTGAGGACGGCTGCTTGCGTTGTGGCCGAAACGTCGTGAGAATTATTGTATTATGTTTTATTTGTATTACTTCATTATTTCCCTTCTACGTGACGACTTTACCGAAAGAACCAAGAAGATATATGAATATGTCGTTAAAACCCAGTTCACCAGACCTGGTTACAGCCTTTGGAGCGAATTTTGCCGGATCGGCCTTGGACCGCCTGATAATAATGTTGGAAGCAGCCGGAAAACCGAGCTTTGCCGGATAATCTATGACCAACTGTATACACATATATAATAACCAGTTAAATTAGCCGTCATGTGACGGATTCATAAACATTACATGTAATGACAAAGACTAACATTTTAAGATTGTATCGAATTTATTGAATCAAAGTGTTCCAATCCATGCATCACGTTGGGTGTAAATTCGACGATCATTACTCGGCAACGGTGCGTGAAAGCGAAATCTAAACAGACAAAAAGAGGCCTTTTGTCTTGGCTTTTATCGAAAGCGGCGCTTGTGTATATATATTTTTTTGCGAGAAAATTGCTTATTCTAGTAACAGCAAACTAATAATTAGTTTACAATTTTACAATAATCCTTCCGCGAAAAACAACGACAACATTTCAAATTGCGTGAAAGTCCATGTAGCCATCCCAGCGTACAGAGTGTCACGTATTAGGCACAGGTCACCGAAACTAAATGCATAATTCTAGATTTGAAGCTTTCGTGACTGCAAGGATTGATATTCTTGGGTTTTTTTTCGGTAAAGTCACGTAGGTAAAAAATTAAAATTAATAAAAGTAAAATAAATGCATAATAATAACATCATATATTTGTTTAGAATTATACTGCAGTAGCCATGTGAGAGCTTTTGTTCATCAAGAACACATTCCTGCGGAGGGAGCTGGTAGGAACGTTGGGTTGCTCGGTCAATGGCCAGGATCAACGGCGGCGTGGTGTATTCCGCAAATATACCCGACTGTGAGGGCGGGCACAAGCCGGCGTGAGTAGGTGAAACGTTGAGTTTTATAAGGGCACCACGGGGTGACCAGCCCCTCCCCACCCAGCCCCACCCTCCCACCCAGCCCCACCCCTCCCACCCCCACCCAGCCCACCCTCCCTCCCACNCTCCCCACCCAGCCCCTCCCCACCCCCCCACCCAGCCCCTCCCCACCCAGCCCCTCCCCACCCTCCCCACCCAGCCCCTCCCCACCCTCCCACCCAGCCCTCCCACCCTCCCTCTCCACCCAGCCCCACCCCTCCCATTTTTGTATGCACGACGGACGGACGGACACAATAATCCCCTGTGGGCTGGTGGAACCAGGTGGTTCCTACCAGTATTATTGTTGTTGTTGCTGTTGTTGTTGTTGTGCTCACGACGCGGCGCATGGCGGAGGATGTTACCGCTGCTAAGTTTGCACGAATCAAGAGAAGAGTAAGAAGAAGGAATTGAATCCTGATTCGAAGCTTTCGCGACTGCAGGACTCCACACTCGTTTTGTTCTTTCGGTAAAGTCACGTGGGTAGAAAATAAAATGAAAACAAATCACGACGTTTCGATCGCAACACACGCAATCTCCATCAGGTGTGACAACCACAGCAAATGTTTTCTTGAAGATTGCGTGGGTTGCGATCGAAAGGTCGTGATTTGTTTAATTTTATTTATTTCTAACTACGTGACTTTACCGACAGAACCAACGAGTAAGAAGAAGGAAATAATTTCATGTTGCTTCCTGGAGGACGAAATCGCGTCGGTGTTGTAGCCACGCTATTGGCCAAACACCGCAACACTCAAACAGGTAAACAGCAGGCGCCGGTCAAAACGTTCTCATAAAACGCTGTGACTTTTTAAAATCCTTTATATTAAGTTCACTTGCTTGCTTGCTTAGGACCATGCAAATCTTTCGGTCGTTTTTTAACCCACTTCCCGTGATCCAATCGAGCTGACATTTTGCACACAGACTCGTTGTGCGTGACAATTAATGTTCGTGAAAGTTTTTTTCCAAAATTTTACACTTTTTAGGACAAAAATATTCTATTTAATTAACAATTGCTTAATGCTGCCATGCAATCATCTGACCCATAGGTGGCAGCCATCTCAAGCCAGAGGACGAGAGGACTCTAGCCGCCACGCATATAAAGGATTTATAGTGAAAAACTTTGTTTTTACGGGTTATACTTGTTATATATAGAGTAGAAAACGAGATTTTCGCTCTTCGGCTGAGCCAGCCCCCCCAATTGGCAACGCCGAAGCGTGGCACTTTAATCCGGACGATCTCACGAGAGATGGAACCTGAATCTCCAGAGCGGCGGGGATGAGAGAGGGTGGGGTGGGGGGGGGGTCACAGTCTGAGGCATATTCTTAGGTTTTTTTCGGTAAAGTCACGTAGGTAAAACATTAAAATGAATAAAAGTAAAATAAAATTAAAATCACGACGTTTCAGAGGCAACACAAGCTTCCGTTTTCAGGTGGAACCGTCACAGCCACGACAGCTGTATCATGCAAATGAGAGATTGCAGGAGCTACCACTCCGTTTATATAATGGTTGGAGAAGGGGGGGGTAAGGGCCAAGTGCAGCACACTTTTTATTAATACCCCTCCCCCCTTCTCCAAACATTATATATAAACTGAGTGGTAGCTCCTGTAATCTCTCATTTACTTGATACAGCTGTCGTGGCTGTGACGGTTCCACCTGAAGACGGAAGCTTGTGTTGCCTCCGAAACGTCGTGATTTTTATTTTATTTTACTTTTATTAATTTTAATGTTTTACCTACGTGACTTTACCGAAAAAACCTAAGAATATGAATCCTTGCAGTCACGAAAGCTTCAAATCTAGAAAGTCTGAGGCATCTCGGTCCGATCAGGAGCAGTGGTCCTACGCACGGCAAACGCCGTTCGTCAAACCTGCCGGGCTCAGTTCCCGAGATACCTTCCGACCTCATCCATCCATCAGTCTCCCAGAGCTTTGGCGGCGCTGCAGAACACGGTCACGTTCTACGCACGGTGTCAAGGTCAAGGTCAAGCTCCCATTCCACATTCGAAGCATCGTCAGCCTTGCAAGTGTTTGCACGTTTGAAACTTGTACGCACCGTGCGATGAGGCTTGCTTTGTGCGGCGCATGTAGCCATCATCGTCATCATCACCAGCCATGGTCAATAAATCCACTGCTGGATGATGACCTCACCATTCCATGATCGTCGTCATCACCAGCCATGGTCAATAAATCCACTGCTGGATGATGACCTCACCATTCCGTGATCGTCATCATCACCAGCCAAAGTCAATAAATATACTGCTGGATGATGACCTCTTCCACAATCCATCATCATCATCATCACCAGCCATGGTCTACCCACTGCTGGATGATGACCTCACCATTCCGTGATCGTCATCATCACCAGCCAAAGTCAATAAATCCACTGCTGGATGATGACCTCACCATTCTGTCATCGTCGTCATCACCAGAGATGGTCAATAAATCTACTGTGGGATGATGACCTCACCATTCCGTCATTGTCGTCATCACCAGCCATGGTCAATACATCCACTGCTGGAAGATGACCTCCTCCACATTCCGTGATCGTCATCATCACCAGCCATGGTCAATACATCTACTGCTGAATGATGACCTCACCATTCCGTCTTAGTCGTCACCAGTCATGGTCTACTCACTGCTGGATGATGACCTTTCCCAAGCCATCATCATCAGCCGTGGTCAATTCCGCCATGCTGATCGTGACGATTATGATGATGACGGTGGTGGTGGTTGTGGTGGTGATGGTTGTGATGGTGATGGTGGTGGTGGTGGTGATGGCGGTGATGATGGTTTTGGTGGTGGTGGTGGTGATGATGATGGTGGTGGTGATGATGGCGGTGAAAATGGGGTATGCCGAGAGCATAAAAATGAGATGTGATAGAGCAAATCTGAGATCAGATTTGGAATCAGCACCCTGAAATTAGTCTAAAACAGCTGCAAAAGTCCAGGCCAGTGTAATAAGAGATCGGTGACAAGCTGTCAACCCATACGTATTACTCCGTATTCGCGTGCAGGGAAATTGAGTTTTCAGGTCCATACGGCGTACAGGCGTTTCAATACGGGTGCGAAAAATAGTGTCAATTTGTTTGTGTGTCTCCTCGTGATGGGANTTTTGTGGGATGAACGTTGAGATTTTTAAGGGCACGAGGTGACCAATAAGGTCTGAATTGGTCTGTAATAAGGTAGGGCACTGATAAGGGTTGACAGGTATGTAGTGGTGAGTGTACTAGTGAGTGTAGTAGTGGTGAGTGTAGTGGTGAGTGTAGTGGTGGTGAGTGTAGTGGTGAGTGTACTAGTGGTAAGTGTAGTAGTGGTGAGTGTAGTGGTGAGCGTAGTAGTGGTGAGTGTAGTAGTGGTGAATGTACTAGTGGTGAGTGTAGTAGTGGTGAGTGTCCATTTGTTTGTGTGTCTCCCTCGTGATGTTGATTTTGTGGGATGAACGTTGAGATTTTTAAGGGCACGAGGTGACCAATAAGGTCTGAGTTGGTCTGTAATAAGGTAGGGCACTGATTAGGGTAGGTGTGATGTTGGGACCTGCAGTGTGGTGAGTGAGTGGTTATGTGAGGGTGGGTGGGTGAGTAGGTGAGTTAGTAGTGAGTGAGCGTGTGGGTGAGTAGGTGTGTTGTTGTGGTATGCAGTGTGGTGAGTGAGTAGGATGGGTGAGGGTGGGTGAGTAGGTGAGTAGGTGAGTTAGTAGTGAGTGAGCGTGTGGGTGAGTAGGTGTGTTGTTGTGGCCTGCAGTGTGGTGAGTGAGTAGGTTGGGTGAGGGTGGGTGGGTGGGTGAGTAGGTGAGTTAGTAGTGAGTGAGCGTGTGGGTGAGTAGGTGTGTTGTTGTGGCCTGCAGTGTGGTGAGTGAGTAGGTTGGGTGAGGGTGGGTTGGTGGTGGGTGAGTAGGTGAGTTAGTAGTGAGTGAGCGTGTGGGTGAGTAGGTGTGATGTTGTGGCATGTAGTGTGGTGAGTGAGTGGGATGGGTGAGGGTGGGTGGGTGGGTGAGTAGGTGAGTTAGTAGTGAGTGAGCGTGTGGGTGAGTAGGTGTGTTGTTGTGGCCTGCAGTGTGGTGAGTGAGTGGGATGGGTGAGAGTGGGTGAGTAGGTGAGTAGGTGAGTTAGTAGTGAGTGAGCGTGTGGGTGAGTAGGTGTGTTGTTGTGGCATGCAGTGTGGTGAGTGAGTAGGTTGTGTGAGGGTGGGTGGTGGGTGAGTAGGTGAGTTAGTAGTGAGTGAGGGTGTGGGTGAGTAGGTGTGATGTTGTGGCATGTAGTGTGGTGAGTGAGTAGGTTGTGTGAGGGTGGGTGGGTGGGTGAGTAGGTGAGTTAGTAGTGAGTGAGCGTGTGGGTGAGTAGGTGTGATGTTGTGGCCTGCAGTGTGGTGAGTGAGTAGGTTGTGTGAGGGTGGTTGGTGGGTGAGTAGGTGAGTTAGTAGTGGGTGAGCGTGTGGGTGAGTAGGTCTGTTGTTGTGGCCTGCAGTGTGGTGAGTGAGTAGGTTGTGTGAGGGTGGTTGGGTGGGTGAGTAGGTGAGTTAGTAGTGAGTGAGCGTGTGGGTGAGTAGGTGTGATGTTGTGGCATGTAGTGTGGTGAGTGAGTAGGTTGGGTGAGGGTGGGTTGGTGGTGGGTGAGTAGGTGAGTTAGTAGTGGGTGAGCGTGTGGGTGAGTAGGTGTGTTGTTGTGGCCTGCAGTGTGGTGAGTGAGTGAGTTGGGTGAGGGTGGGTGGTGGGTGAGCAGGTGAGTTAGTAGTGAGTGAGCGTGTGGGTGAGTAGGTGTGTTGTTGTGGCCTGCAGTGTGGTGAGTAAGTGAGTGAGTGGATGGGGGGTAGGGAAGGAAGCGTTGTTTTTTGACGGCGTGTTCGACAATAAATACATTAAATAAATACATATTCATGATCACGTAGAGGACCCCCCTCACCCGCCCCCCAACCTCCCACTGCCCCCACCCGCTCCCCCCCCACCACCCCGTCCCCCATCCGGCACCACCTCATTACCAGCCCCCCCATCACCCCACCCCGCCCCTCCTATCACCCCCCACCCATACCCCACCCCGCCCCCCCCACCTCCCACTGCCCTCCACCCGCCCCCCATCACCCCCACCCCCCACCCCGCCCCTCCTATCACCCCCCCCACCTCCCACCACCCGCCCCCCACCCCGCACAACCCCATTACCCCCCCCCACCATCACCCCCCCCCACCCCGCCCCCCTTATTTGCGCGATGAAAATCAAAGCTGTCACTTCAAGTCGGGGATTAGTCTCGCCGTGACATCGTTTTCACTTCTCGTCAAAAAAAAACTCCGCCGATGACGGGACATGCCCCTCCCACCCACCCCCATTGTAACCGAATAAGTAGCACGGCCATGCAATCATAATAATGATGGTTGTGATTAAAAATACGAGTCAGAAATATTTAAAAAACCACGCAAGTTTCAAGCAATAACAAACAGCGTTACGGAACATTCAGCCTGTGTGCATGATGCAACAATTGCAACAACAAGAAGCCATCCACATTTCCTAAATATCTGCATCGTAGCATTCTTGTCTTGTGGCCACTGGTGGCTAGGATATGTTGACTACCTCGCCTGGTGTACAGGAGGTCGTGGATTCAATTCCAACCCTGACGCCTGCTGCTGTATATTTGGAGTTTTCGTGTCTCTCTCTCATCATCACGGTGGCTTGAAGATGTTAACTACCTTGCCTAGTATACAGGAGGTCGTGGGTTCGATCCCGACCCTGACGCCTGCTGCTGTATATTTGGAGTTTGCGTGTCTATCTCTCTCTCATCATCATCACGGTGGCTAGGAGATGTTAACTACCTCGCCTGATATACAGGAGGTCGTGGATTCTATTCCAACCCTGACGCCTGCTGCTGTATATTTGGAGTTTGCGTGTCTCGCTCCGTGATGAGATGTTAACTACCTCGCCTGGTGTACAGGAGGTCGTGGACTCAATCCAAACCGGGAGGCGGTGGGTGGTAGGGGTGGGAGGGGTGGGTGGATGGGGTGGGTAGGTGGGTATGTGTGGGTGGGTGGGTGTTAGTGGGTGGGTGTTAGTGGGTGGGTGGGGTGGGAGTGGGTTGGAATGGGGTCGGCGGGGTGGGAGGAGGTGGGAGGGGGTCGGGTGGGGATGAGGGTGGGAGGGAGGGGTGGGTGGGAGGGGGTGGGTGGGTGTGGTAGGGGTGGGGTGTGGGGGGTGGGTGGGGTGGGTGGCCGTGGGTGGCGGTGGGGTGGGAGTGGGTGGGAGGGGTGGGTGGGTGTGGTAGGGGTGGGTGTGGGGGGGTGGGAGGGGGTGGGTGTGGGTGGGAGGGGTGGGTGTGGGTGGGAGGGGTGGGTGTGGGACTGGGCTGGGTGGGTGGGAGTGGGAGTTGGTGGGTGGGTGTAGGAGGGGTGAATGATGGTGGGGGTATTCGCCCACAGTGCTTGTGTAAATGTTCTATCCGGCAGAAGTGGCGTTCCATCGAGGGCGTTGATTGCAACGTCCGACCTCAGGGATTGAGACGCTTCTGCCGTCATCGCTTCAAAGGGAGATTGATGCAGACCCCCATCTGACCCCTTTTGTCCATTACGCGGATCCAGCCCGACCCCCACACACCCCCACCACCACACCCCCATCACTCGTTAGCCCCCCTCCCACCGCTCTTCCCACCCTTCCCCCTTCATTTTCTAACCTTATGTTAGCTTGCACATATATTTATACGGCAGCGCCTTATTCCAAGGCGCATTCAAGTGGGGTTGTTGTTACTATTAAACGTGGCGGTGGTGGTGGAGGTGGTGTAGTTATTGTGATAGGCAGAGAGGCGGAAGGGGTTATGGAGAGGGTGATAGGGGTGGTGATAGGGGTGGTGATAGGGTGGTGATAGGGGAGGGGTGGTGGTAGTGATAGGGGTAGTGATGGGGGTAGTGATAGGGGTAGTGATAGGGGTAGGATAGTGGTAGGGTAGTGGTAGGGGTAGTGATAGGGGTAGTGGTAGGGTAGTGGTAGTGATAGGGTAGTGATAGGGGTAGTGGTAGTGATAGGGGTAGTGATAGTGATAGGGGTAGTGATAGTGGTAGGGGTAGTGATAGGAGTAGTGATAGTGATAGGGTAGTGATAGTGATAGGGTAGTGATAGGGGTAGTGATAGTGGTAGTGATAGTGATAGGGGTAGTGATAGGGATAGTGATAGGGGTAGTGATAGTGGTAGTGATAGGGATAGTGATATGGGTAGTGATAGGGGTAGTGATAGGGATAGTGATAGGGGTAGTGATAGTGGTAGTGATAGGGGTAGTGATAGTGATAGGAGTAGTGATAGTGATAGGGTAGTGATAGGGGTAGTGATAGTGATAGGGGTAGTGATAGTGATAGGGGTAGTGATAGGGTAGTGATAGGGGTAGTGATAGTGATAGGGGTAGTGATAGTGATAGGAGTAGTGATAGTGGTAGGGTAGTGAGTGATAGGGGTAGTGATAGGGTAGTGATAGGGGTAGTGATAGGGGTAGTGTAGTGATAGGGGTAGTGATAGTGATAGGGTAGTGATAGTGATAGGGGTAGTGATAGTGATAGGGGTAGGGTAGGGGTAGTGATAGTGATAGGGGTAGTGATAGTGATAGGGGTAGTGATAGTGATAGGGGTAGTGGTAGTGATAGGGAGTGATAGTGATAGGGTAGTGATAGTGATAGGGTAGTGATAGTGATAGGGGTAGTGATAGTGATAGGAGTAGTGATAGTGGTAGGGGTAGTGATAGGGGTAGTGATAGGGGTAGTGATAGGGGTAGTGATAGGGGTAGTGATAGGGGTAGTGATAGGGGTAGTGATAGGGGTAGTGGTAGGGGTAGTGATAATGATAGGGGTAGTGAGGGAGGAGATGGAGGGAGAAGGGAGTCTAGAGATGGAGGGAGGCTCAGCTTTCGCGAGCATCCGATGTCATCATGGAGCGTATTTGTGATCACTTCATCATCATTGTGTTTAAGATACCCCCCCCGCCCCTTGACAATCCACTGCTGGATGGAGGCATGCCCCCCCCCACTCGCCCCCCCCCCCCCACACAAACACAGCGTATGTTCGATTGTACTTTGAACTTCTTTCGCACCGTACGTAACTAACCGTGCTAATCGGAGGTGTTGCTTTACCATACCAAGGGTTGTTTTACCATATCAGGGGTTGTTTAACCATACCAGGGGTTGTTTTACCATACCAGGGGTTGTTTTACCCTACGAGGGGTTGTTTTACCATACCAGGAGTTGCTTTACCATACCAGGGGTTGTTTTACCATACCAGGGTTTGCTTTACCATACCAGGAGTTGCTTTACCATACCAGGGGTTGTTTTACCATACCAGGGGTTGTTTTACCATACCAGGGGTTGTTTTACCATACCAGGGGTTGTTTTACCATACCAGGGGTTGTTTTACCATACCAGATGTTGTTTTAGTGATAGGGGTAATGATAGTGATGGGGGTAGTGATAGGGTAGTGATAGTGATGGGGTAGTGATTGGGGTAGTGATAGGGTGGTGATAGCGGTGGTGATAGGGGTGGTGATAGGGGTAGTAATAGGGGTAATGATAGGGGTAGTGATAGGGTAGGGGTAGTGATAGGGTAGTGGTAGGGGTAGTGATAGGGTAGTGATAGGGGTTGGGTAGTGATAGGGTAGTAATAGTGATAGGGGTAGTGGTAGGGGTAGTGATAGGGGTAGTGGTAGGGGTAGTGATAGGGGTTGTGATAGGGTAGTGGTAGGGGTAGTGATAGGGGTAGTGGTAGGGGTAGTGATAGGGGTTGTGATAGGGTAGTGATAGGGGTAGTGATAGTGATGGGGTAGTGATAGGGGTAATGATAGTGGTAGTGATAGTGGTAGTGATAGTGATGGGGTAGTGATAGGGGTAGTAATAGTGATAGGGGTAGTGAGGGAGGAGATGGAGGGAGAAGAGAGTCTAGGGAGGGAGGAGAGGGAGGGTAGGGAGGAGGGAGGAGAGGGAGGGGAGGGAGAAAAGACAAATAAAAAATAAAAGGAGAGATGGAGGGAGGCTCAGCTTTCGCGAGCATCCGATGTCATCATGGAGCGTATTTGTGATCACTTCATCATCATTGTGTTTAAGATACACCCCCCGCCCCTTGACAATCCACTGCTGGATGGAGGCATGCCCCCCCCCCACTCGCCCCCCCCCCACACACACACAGCGTATGTTCGATTGTACTTTGAACTTCTTTCGCACCGTACGTAGCTAACAGTGCTAATCGGAGGTGTTGCTTTACCATACCAGGGGTTGTTTTACCATACCAGGTGTTGTTTTACCATACCAGGGGTTGTTTTACCCTACGAGGGTTGTTTTACCATACCAGGGGTTTCTTTACCATACCAGGGGTTGTTTTACCATACCAGGGGTTGTTTTACCATACCAGGGGTTGTTTTA
The DNA here is from genome assembly GCA_018977245.1 of Lethenteron camtschaticum. Classification (NCBI taxonomy): domain Eukaryota; kingdom Metazoa; phylum Chordata; class Hyperoartia; order Petromyzontiformes; family Petromyzontidae; genus Lethenteron; species Lethenteron camtschaticum. The sequence goes on from MU249632.1 coordinate 4,187,536, forward strand.
CCATACCAGGAGTTGTTTTACCATACCAGGTGTTGTTTTACCATACCAGGGGTTGTTTTACCCTACGAGGGGTTGTTTTACCATACCAGGGGTTGTTTACCATACCAGGGGTTGTTTTACCATGCTAGGGCAGTAGGCGAGTTAGCTGGGAATACCTCCCGTCTGAAGAGGTCGTTAGCTTGTTTGTTTGTTGTAGTACAGAGTTAGACTGGTGGCCTTAATCTAAGTTGTCTTGTGGTTGTTGTTGTTGTTTGACTTGCATCCCACTGGGATTTTTTCACACAGTGTTGGTGTGTAACGGTGATTTTTTCTGCAATATTTTGCCGTCTTTTCTTGGATTTTCTGTTTGCACTCAGTCGCATATTCACTTTAAGATGTTTTTTGTTCATGTTTTTGTTTGTTGCGGTTGCTCCCGATTCAAGAGCCGAACGGCTCACAGGGCTCTATACCTAATCAATGAACTTGAACTTGAACCTCTTCCAGTGTGGAGCTGTAACGGGGGCTAAGTGTTCATAAGCGTCGCCTCTACCTCACCGTCTCTGTCTTCACGGTGTCCACTACGTGTGTGTGTGTATATGTCCACTACATNCACACACACACACACGTGTCTGTGTGTGTATGTGTGTGTGTATATACCGGTGGTAATGCTTCCGAGACCCGGTGGGGGAGAGGGGGTGAGGTGACGAGAGGACTTCCCACGCGCTAATCGCTGGGCAGCCCACCTCGCGACTGGGGCCACGTCTCGTTAACCCCGCGCGGCAGAACGCACCGCGGCGGTCGCGATTGCCGGCGTCGTGCTGCGGGAGGAGGAGGAGGAGGGAGGGGGAGGGGGCAGGGGGAGGGGCAGGGGGAGGGAGGGGAGTGGGGGAGGAGAGAGTGAGGGAGGTGGGTTGGGAGGGAGTGAGGGAGGGGCAGGGAGGGATGGAGTGAGGGAGGGAGGAGGGGCAGGANGGGGGGGAGGGGGCAGGGAAGAAGGGAGTGAGGGAGGAGGGGGGAGGGAGGAGGTTGGGAGGGAGAGAGGAGGGGGGGGAGCGAGGAGGTTGGGAGGGAGGGAGGAGGGAGCAGGGAGGGAGGGAGGAGGGGGCAGGAGGGAGGGAGGAGGGGGCAGGGAAGGAGGGAGTGAGGGAGGAGGGGGGTTGGGAAGGAAGGGAGGGAGGAGGGGAAGGGAGGGAGGGAGGAGGGGGGAGGGAGAGATCGAGTGAGGGAGTGAGTGAGGGATGGAGGAGAGGGGAAAAGGGAGGGAGGGAGGAGGGGAGGGAGGGAGTTAGAGAGTGAGACAGGTAGGCAGGGTGTGAATGAGTGAGGTAGGGAGGGAGGCAGGGAGTGAGGGAGTTAGAGAGTGATGCAGGTAGGCAGGGAGTGAGGGAGTGAGTGAGGCAGGGAGTGAGGGAGTTAGAGAGTGAGGGAGGGAGGCAGGGAGTGAGTGAGGCAGGGAGGGAGTGAGTGAGGGAGTTAGGAGGAGTGAGTGAGGCAGGGAGTGAGTGAGGCAGGGAGTGAGGGAGTGAGTGAGTGAGTTAGGAGGAGTGAGTGAGGCAGGGAGTGAGTGAGGCAGGGAGGGAGTGAGTGAGGGAGTTAGGAGGAGTGAGTGAGGCAGGGAGTGAGTGAGGCAGGGAGTGAGGGAGTGAGTGAGTGAGTTAGAGAGTGAGGCAGGGAGGGGGGCTGGAGGCGAGCCACACCCGTCTTCTGTCGGGGGTTGGGGGTGGGAGCCACCCGCTCGTCCTCGTTCATTCGATTCAAACCACGCCAGGTCAGGATGCCAGATGCGCAAATTGGGAAAATCAACAACAACATCATCTCTCTGCAGGGACGTCGAACTTCTTTCGCGCCGTACGTAGCCAGCCGTGCTAGTCGGAGGTGCGGTGGGGGGGGGGGCCGGGAAAGGACGACAACACTGAATATTTGGAGTTTGCGTGTCTCTCTCATCATCATCATCACGGTGGCTAGGAGATGTTAACTACCCCCTCCAACCCAGCTTAAATATACGCTGCCAAGCCTGCTGGTGTTTCATTCAGACGCTGTCTTTCCGACAGACCTGGTCTTCACCTGAGGACGGCTGCTTGCATTGTGGCCGAAACGTCGTGAGAATTATTTTATTATGTTTTATTTTATTATTTTATTATATCCATTCTACGTGACTTTACCGAAAGAACCCAAGAAGACCACTCTCATCGTGAAACACTCCCCCGCCCGCAAGTCGAGGGCCACTCCCGACCCAGAGCACGTCGCTTTGTATGCCATGAGCGCCGGTTTGACAGCAACAACAACAATAACAACAACAACATCAACAAAAAATGGGGTAGAATTGAAACGCATGCCGATGGACAGACGTGAGTGCGTCTCAAGAGGGATAGGTCAGCGATGTGGCGGGGAAAGGAAATTGAATGCGTTGGTTTATGATGAACCCTTGAAGGACGGGGGGGGAGTGGAGGGTTTTGGGGTGGGGGGGGTTACGGGGGGGGGGCAACGGGGCCCAGTGCTTTACCGAGGTCTTCTCAATTGCTCCACTCTGCACGCGTAGCAGAATGGAATGCAAAGGCACCCGAGGCATTGCATAGCCGCATTGATTATCCATCCCCCTCCTCCCTGTTTAACACGTGGCAGGATTAGCAGCAGCAGTAGCGGTGAGTGGGCTTTCGCGAGCAATGTTATCTGTAACAAGTATAACCCGTAAAAACAAAGTTTTTCACTATAAATCCTTGATATGCGTGGCGGCTAGAGTCCTCTCGTCCTCTGGCTTGAGATGGCTGCCACCTATGGGTCAGATGATTGCATTGCACCATTAAGCAATTGGTAATTAAATATAATATTTTTGTCGTAATAAGTGTAAAATTTTGGAAAAAAAATTTTCACGAACATTAATTGTCACGCACAACGAGTCTGTGTGGAAAATGTCAGCTCGATTGGATCACGGGAAGTGGGTTAAAAAACGACCGAAAGATTTGCACGGACGTAAGCAAGCAAGCAAGTGAACTTAATATAAAGGATTTAAAAAAGGGTTGTTGGATTTTATTTTATTTAAAAGTTGGGGTGAGATCACGCAAATATCAATGTTGTGTCGTCAAACCCGCCACCAGCACACGACTCAGACGGTTGTTCCGGGGTTGTCGCCGTGGACAAAACGTCGCCAATTCGTTACTTCTTCTTGGTTCTTTCGGTAAAGTCACCACGTAGAAGGGAAATAATAAAATAATAATAATAAAACATTATAAAATAATTCTCACGACGTTTCGGCCACAACGCAAGCAGCCGTCCTCAGGTGAAGAACAGGTCTGTCGGAAAGACAGCGTCTGAATGAAACACCACCAAGCTTGGCAGCGTATATTTAAGCTGGGTTGGAGGGGGAAGGGGCGCCTTGACAAAATAATTTGCATATCAACAGAGTAATTTAGCATATTTATGGGAAATGCAAATATTGGATTAGTCACTACTTGTGGAATGCGTAGGAGGTGGGCGGGGGTTTCAAAGTCATAGTATGCCCGTGCATTATGCAGAATTAGCAGCATCAAAGGAAGGAAGTAAGATTAGCAGTAATAAAGGGAAGGAATTTCGATTTAAAGCTTTCGTGACTGCAGGGATTCATCTTCTTGGTTCTTTCGGTAAAGTCACGTAGAAGGGAAATAATAAAATAATAAAAATAAAACGTAATAAAATTTCCATTTAAAGCTTTCGTGACTGCAGGGATTCATCTTCTTGGTTCTTTCGGTAAAGTCACGTAGAAGGGAAATAATAAAATAATAAAAATAAAACATAATAAAATAATTCTCACGACGTTTCGGCTACAACTTCCCTTCTACGTGACTTTACCGAAAGAACCAAGAAGAAGGGAAGGAATGTTAATAGTATGGAGCTGCAGCAACTAATATGCTCATAGACTATATATACACAAAGAGATACAGATATAGAGAGATACAGAGTAAGATATACAGAGAGAGATACAAATACAGAGACAGATACAGAGAGAGATACAGAGTAAGATATACAAAGAGAGATACAGAGAGAGACAGAGAGACATACAGAGTAAGATATACAGAGAGAGATACAGAGAGACATACAGAGTAAGATATCCAGAGAGAGATACAGAGAGACATACAGAGTAAGATATCCAGAGAGAGATACAGAGAGACATACAGAGTAAGATATCCAGAGAAAGAGAGAGACATACAGAGTAAGATATACAGAGAGAGATACAGAGAGACATACAGAGTAAGATATCCAGAGAAAGATAGAGAGACATACAGAGTAAGATATACAGAGAGATACAGAGAGAGATACAGAGTAAGATATCCAGAGAAAGAGAGAGAGACATACAGAGTAAGATATCCAGAGAGAGACAGAGAGAGAGAGAGACAGAGACGTACAGAGAGAGAGAGACGACACCCTGGGAGCCACCAACCTTCTGCCTTTTCAAGCTTGAGAAGATAATCGAACCATTTGTATGCAAATGCGGCGTCCTGCGTGGCATGTTAACCAGTCTAATAATGCATCGGGGTGGAGCAGGAACCCTTTTCCTCGACAAATTGGCCTGCGTAAATATTGACCCGTACTGTTCGCCCCCCCAGCCCCACAGCCCCCCCCAGCCCCCGCAACCTCCCCATCTCTTTCCCCGATCGTGTCATTTCCGATGGATAATTAAAAAGCACCGTGGAACCTCCGAGGGAGAGGGAGAGAGTCGTAAAATAAAATTAACCCGTAAAAACAAAGTTTTTCACTCTAAATCCTTTATATGCGTGGCATTGGTTTTATTTTATTATTCATTTCTGTTTTTCTTGAGTAAGAGTTTCATTTTTATCACATTGGTATTTTAAATAAAATATGAATTTTATTTTATTTTTACCTAAAAAGTGGAAAATTTTGGATAAAAAATTTCACGAACATTAATTGTCACGCACAACGAGTCTGTGTGCAAAATGTCAGCTCGATTGGATCACGAGAAGTGGGTTAAAAAACGACCGAAAGATTTGCACGGTCGTAAGCGCGCAAGCAAGCAAGCAAGTGAACTTAATATAAAGGATTTAAAAAAATAGAGAGGGCGTTTAGGCAAAGCCTCGACTTCCCCCTGGGGGCCGTCCATAAATGACGTCACGCACCTAGGGGAAGGGAGGGAGTCAGACATTTGTGACGATGTGTGACGAGTGGGGGGGGTTGAGGAATGTGACGTCACATCAAAATGCGCAACTTTCAATAAATATAGACAACACGTTCTACTTAATTAAATAGACTTTTTGATCAATGTTTTTTTCCTACAACATCAGAGTGCAGCGCCACATTAAATACGCACTACAATGACAATAGTTTAAAGCGATTTTAAACATGTTTTATTTTTTTTGGGGGGGGGGGCAGAGCTTTATGACGTCATATTTGAGGGAGTGGGGGTCTGACTTTTTGTGACGCCGTGTGACGAGGGGGGGGGGTCAAAAATCGCGTGACGTCATTTATGGACGGCCCCTTAAACTCAACACATTTCTCAAACCCACCCCCCCCCCTCGTCACACATCGTCACAAATGTCTGACCCCCCCCCATTCCTAGGTGCGTGACGTCATTTATGGACGACCCTTTTCCGTTTGCTCCGGGTTTCCTCCCGCACGCAAAACGCCCATTCGTTGGCCGATGGCACCTTCAATGGATACGTAGAGAACCGCAGAGCTCGGGCAACGGTTGGTCCCGACCCGTTTCGGGTGGCTTTCGCCTGCGGTTCCACCTCGCAAGCGCTTTCGGAGTCAAGTTCAATTTCATGTATTAGGTATAGAGCCCTGTGAGCCATTCGGCTCTTGAATCGGGTGCAACCGCTACAAACAAAAAATAAAAACATGAACAAAAACATCTTGTAGTGAATATGTGACTGAGTGCAAACAGAAAATCCAAGAAAATACGGCAAAATATTGCAGAAAAAAACACCGCACACCAAACGCTGTGTGCAAAAATCCCAGTGGGATGCAAGTCAAACAACAACAACCACAAGACAACTTAGATTAAAGCCATCCTTCTAACTCCGTACTACAACAAACAACAACATCGTCGACGCAGAACGTTGCACATCGAAACGATTCTAATTCCACGCGATGGGACTTTGTGCTGCTGCGTTTCTCCGAGACGGAGAAATGCGACTCGCTGCACTTGGGAGACCAATTTAAAATCGAGCGTTCACACTGCGCTCGAACGCTCCGGAGGGAAGGCGAACGCTTTAAATCATCGAAGACACACACGCACAGAACAACAACAACAACCGCCATTCGCCACTAAGTGGCGGTGACGTCACCACGACGCTTGTGCCAGGCCAAGTGCACCTTGAGGCTGCCACGTGAAGTGTCGAACGCCTGCTGGCAGGAGGTCACGGGGCAGACCCAGCAGGTGCCACGGGTCGACTGACCGAGATGACCGAGATGACTGGCTGATGCACCACCTGTGCCCCCTACTGTGCCAACTTGCTGTGCTTTAGCCACCCGGCGCTCCGCTCGTTGTTGTGAGCGTCGCTCCTCCGCCCTCCGTTGTTGTTGGAAGGCGACTGCCTCCAACTGCCCAGTAGCGTCCTTCACACTCACAAAAAGACTCGTTTGCACGTGGCAGATGCGTGGACTCGAACCCAGGTTCTCAGCGCGGTGCCAAATCAACGTTGCACGACCTCTGGTGTCACCCGGTCGCCACGGGCAAACTCAATTTATTTTGTTCGCATTGACGAACTCTTACTTACCATAACCTATTGAAACGTCCGCGCGTGATTAACGACCCGTTTCATTAAATTGCATTAGGGGACACATTTTAAAACATTATTGAAATGGTTTAATTAAACTTTGATGTAAAACAATCTACATTCAGAGGATGTTAACTTTCATCACCTCCATGTGTATATTCATGAGTTCATAAATTTCAACTAAATGTCTGCCCATGTTTTTTGCCTTCATTCAATTATTGATTAACCCTTTAAACGGCGCCGTGAAAGGCGACTTACTTGGAGTTACAATTAATCGGGCGTCGCCATAAAAAATAATTATCTGCTCAAAGGCGCGTTGAGACATGGGGAAGCATCTCCCGTTTACAGCCCTGCAGAGCCAGTGGTGCAAATTCCACATTACTATGGCGGGGGTGGGGTGAGTCTAAGGCAACCGCTGTTTGACTTTCCCGACAAGAGCCGCTCGCTCTACCCCGAGCGTGTTTGTCTGCGTATAGGTCACTAGAAGGGACCTCAGAATTAGTTCTACGATGTCTACTTCCGCGGGTTACTTCTCTGCGACTCAAGACACGTTACATAAAAAAAACAATTCAGGTGAGGGATGAATAGCATTTGAGAGAATTTTATCAAATATAATAACAGTATACTCCCTTCTCACGACGAAACATCGGGCAAAACGCGAACTCAAATAAATCTCTACTTTGTCGCCGTTGTTTTTGTTGTTGTATACCTACGTGACTTTACCGAAAGAACCAAAGAGTATGGATGCCTGCAGTCACGAAAGCCTCAAATCAAGATTGGCCTTTGACGTTGTTAAATTATTTACGGGCTCGCCTATACGATTGGTGCCACTCGTAAACATTTCGCATTAAACATTCACTTTGTTACGCGATTGGCAGAGTCGGGTAAAGTGTGGGTACTGTGTGGGGGTACTTCGAATGTTACACGCGCAGAGACGTGAAAACTGCAAGGGAGCTGACATGCTTTCTTGCCAACCACAACCATCACCACCATCACCACCACCACCACCACCTACCTACCCATCATCAACAAAGACCTCAACGATGCCACCTCCTCGCAGTCAAACAAAGTCCCCATCTCAGCCCTTCTGGAATCACGCTGCTTCCGGGAGATGCAGAGAAAGATGCATACAGAGAGAGACAGAGAGAGATAGAGAGAGATACAGAGAGATACATACAGAGAGTGTTAGATAAAGATACAGAGATAGATACAGAGATATATACAGATAGATACAGATACAGAGAGATACATAGAGATATATACATGCTGCTGCTGATGCTGCTGATGCTGCTGCTGATGCTGCTTGCTGTTACCCATCCTAAACTCTCACTATGATCTGGAAGAACGCTGCTGATGCTGCTGATGCCGCTGATGCTGCTGATGCTGATGATGCTGCTGATGCTGCTTGCTGTTACCCATCCTAGACTCTCACTATGATCCGGAAAAACGCTGCTGATGCTGCTGATGCTGCTGATTCTGCAGATGCTGCTGATGCTGCTTGATGCTGCTGATGCTGCTGATGCTGTCACCCATCCTAGACTCGCACTATGATCTGGAAGAACACTGCTGCTGCTGATGCTGCTGATGCTGCTTCTGCTGCTGATGCTGCTGCTGCTGATGATGCTGATGCTGCTGATGCTGCTGCTGCTGATGCTGCTGATGCTGCTGATGCTGCTGCTGCTGATGCTGATGATGCTGCTGCTGATGCTGCTGATGTTGCTGCTGATGATGATGCTGCTGATGCTACTGCTGCTGCTGATGCTGCTGCTGCTGATGCTGCAGATGCTGATGCTGCTGCTGATGCTGCAGATGCTGATGCTGCTGCTGATGCTGCAGATGCTGTTGCTGCTGATGATGATGCTGCTGATGCTACTGCTGCTGCTGATGCTGCTGCTGCTGATGCTGCAGATGCTGATGCTGCTGATGCTGCTGCTGCTGTGATGCTGCTGATGCTGCTGCTGATGCTGCTGATGCTGCTGCTGATGCTGCTGATGCTGCTGCTGCTGCTGATGATGATGCTGCTGATGCTACTGCTGCTGCTGATGCTGCTGCTGATGCTGCTGATGCTGATGATGCTGCTGCTGCTGCTGATGATGATGCTGTTGATGCTACTGCTGCTGCTGCTGATGATGATGATGCTGCTGATGCTACTGCTGCTGCTGATGCTGCTGCTGCTGATGCTGATGATGCTGCTGCTGCAGATGCTGCTGATGCTGCTGATGCTGATACTACCAGAGTGGGAGCATCGCAGATGCCCGGAGTAATCACTTAGTTCGAGACCCAAACATCAACAACTCCTCCACTTAGTTCCCCTCCGATTCGTCTCAAGGTTGTTCGTCATCGTGAGCACCCCTCAGTCATTTCGTTGTTGTTGTTGTTGTTGACGTTGTTGTTGTTGTCGTTGTTGTTGTTGTTCTTTTGTTTTGCTCGTGAGTGTCCGTACCCTCGACGTAAGTGCACCACTGAGATGAATGTTGGCCGTGAAGAAATATGTGGATCGCCCGGTGCATCTGTAAGTAGCGGGTTTCTGCCGTGGGGAGGATGGGAGGGGAGGGATGGGAGGGAGGGANGGAGGGAGGGAGGGGAGGGAGGGAGGGAGGGAGGGGGAGGAGGGAGGGAGGGAGGGAGGGAGGGAGGGAGGGANGGGAGAGAGGGGGAGGGAGGGAGGGAGGAGGGAGGGAGGGAGGGAGGGANGGGGAGGGAGGAGGGAGGAGGGAGGGAGGGAGGGAGGGAGGGAGAGGGGGAGGGAGGGAGGGAGGGAGGAGGGAGGGAGGAGGGAGGGAGGGAGGGAGGGAGGGGAGGGGAGGGAGGGGAGGGANGGGAGGGAGGGAGGGAGGGAGGANGGANGGGGGGGAGGGAGNAAGGGAGGGAGGGAGGGGGGGGGGGGGGAGGGAGGGAGGGAGGGAGGGAGGGAGGGAGGGAGGGAGGGGAGAGGAGGGAGGGAGGGAGGGGAGGGAGGGAGGGAGGGAGGGAGGGGAGGGAGGGGAGGAGAGGAGGGAGGGAGGGAGGGAGGAGGAGGGGGGAGGGAGGGAGGGAGGGAGGGAGGGAGGGGAGGGAAGGANGGGAGGGAGGGGGAGGGAGGGGGGAGGGAGGGGGGAGGGAGGGGAGGGAGGGGAGGCAGGTGCCTTCGCCGCTATGGTGCTGGTAGTGCAGTCAGCAGGGGATCTGGTGATGGGTTTTTGAGGGAGATTTGTGTTTCTTGTTGGTGTCTATGAACACAGTAACACACAATGGGACTAATGTTACACGGGAAACTCGCGTTATATCTTTGATTAAAAAAATACAAACAAACGACATGATGAACGAAGTAAAGTGCCGAAAGACTGAGCATCTTTCTCGTCTGATCGTTTGAAAAAAAAGGAGGAGGGGGGGGCAGGGAGGGAGGGGAGGGGAGGGATCAGCGGCCGGTGCATTCCCGGTGAGCTGAGCGTGGTGGAAACTCCACAACCTACACGATGGGGGCTCAACGATTTGGGGGAAATGTCTAATCGCGATTTTTTTTCCTGACAGATATTGCGATTTGCGATTACATTTCAAGCTTCAGTTCAATGTTCACTGTGTGATAGATTTTAAACACGTGATGGAGCGTTACCATATTTTGATGATACCATCAAAATATGAACTGCTCTAAATATTCTCTAATGCGAGGATGAGAACTTCAAATATATGAATTGCTTCTGACATGTATTCATTAAAATGTTTTTTTATTGAAATAGAACAATCAAGCACTTAATTGTTAAGTAAAGCAAATAAAGTTATAATAATAATAACAACAACTAAAACAATTCCAATGAGAAAGTAACAGGCACTTTTCAAATCGCATAGACTCACACAGAGACTCATAGACTAATCGCATTGTTTAAAATTGCGATTTCGAGAGCGGCAGTGGCCCTGAAGATGCCCATAGAGACTCATAGAGACACATAGAGACTCATAGAGACTCATAGAGACCCAAAGGGGCACAAAGAGACACATAGAGACCCAAGAGGCCCATAGAGACTCATAAAGACCTATAGAGACCCACAGAGACCCATAGAGACTCATAGAGACACATAGAGACCCATAGAGACACATAGAGACACATAGAGACCCAAAGAGGCCCATAGAGACTCATAGAGACCCATAGAGACACATAAAGACCCATATAGACTCATAGAGACCCATAGAGACTCATAGAGACACAGAGACCCATAGAGACTCATAGAGACACATAGAGACACAGAGATACATAGAGATACATAGAGACTCATAGAGACTCAAGAGACACATAGAGATACATAGAGACTTATAGAGACTCATAGAGACACATAAAGACCCACAGAGATACATAGAGATACAGAGACCCATAGATACACATAGATACTCAAAGAGACCCATAGAGACCCACAGAGACACATAGAGACTCATAGAGACTCATAGAGACCCAAAGAGGCCCATAGAGACTCATAGAGACACATAGAGACCCAAAGAGGCCGATAGAGACTCATAGAGACCCAGAGACACATAGATACACGTAGAGACCCACAGAGACATATAGAGTCCCAAAGAGGCCAATAGAGACTCATAGAGACCCATAGAAACCCACAGAGACTCGTAGAAACACAGAGACCCACAGAGACACATAGAGACTCATAGAGAGCCATAGAGACTCATAGAGGGCCCGTAGAGACTCATAGAGACCCATGGAGACTCATAGAGACCATAGAGGGCCCGTAGAGACACGTAGAAATGCGTAGAGACTCAAAGAGCTACAAAGCGACACGTGAGAGCGATGTTTCGCACGTGAATATAAATCCCAGACGAGCGAGAGTGGTGTGCGATCGTACGCCATGAATCAGTGGCATGCAATGTGCATGTGTTTCTCCCGGAAAAAAGGGGAGCCTTCGGCTAACGATTCGGAAGTTCATTCTCTCGCAAGAGGAGCACATTTCGATTTAAAGCTTTCATGACTGCAGGGATTCATCTTCTTGGTTCTTTCGGTAAAGTCACGTAGAAGGGAAGTAATAAAATAATAAAACATAATAAAATAATTATCTTTCGATTTAAAGCTTTCGTGACTGCAGGGATTCATCTTCTTGGTTCTTTCGGTAAAGTCACGTAGAAGGGAAGTAATAAAATAATAAAACATAATAAAATAATTATCTTTCGATTTAAAGCTTTCGTGACTGCAGGGATTCATCTTCTTGGTTCTTTCGGTAAAGTCACGTAGAAGGGAAATAATAAAATAATAAAAATAAAACATAATAAAATTTCGATTTAAAGCTTTCGTGACTGCAGGGATTCATCTTCTTGGTTCTTTCGGTAAAGTCACGTAGAAGGGAAATAATAAAATAATAAAACATAATAAAATAATTCTCGATTTAAAGCTTTCGTGACTGCAGGGATTCATCTTCTTGGTTCTTTCGGTAAAGTCACGTAGAAGGGAAATAATAAAATAATAAAACATAAAAAATAATTATCTTGATTTAAAGCTTTCGTGACTGCAGGGATTCATCTTCTTGGTTCTTTCGGTAAAGTCACGTAGAAGTGAAGTAATAAAATAATAAAATAAAACATAATAAAATAATTATCTTTCGATTTAAAGCTTTCGTGACTACAGGGATTCATCTTCTTGGTTCTTTCAGTAAAGTCACGTAGAAGGGAAATAATAAAATAATAAAATTAAACATAATAAAATACAATTCTCACGACGTTTCGGCCACAACGCAAGTATCCGTCCTCAGGTGAAGACCAGGTCTGATTCAGCGCTGTCTCCCCGACAGACCTGGTCTTCACCTGAGGACGGCTGCTTGCGTTGTGGCCGAAACGTCGTGAGAATTGTATTTTATTATGATTTATTATTTTTTTATTTATTATTTCCCTTCTACGTGACTTTACCGAAAGAACCAAGAAGTGGAGCCATTCCTCGGAAACCCGTCACGAGAAACGTCTTCGCGTCTCGTATGAGCGAAGGGCGTTTTCCCTTCGCGCGCCCCACCGACGTTTGTTCCACGATCTCCACGTGGATGCAGCCGCAGATTCTCCATCTCGTGGCCGAGTGCGTGCGCAGCTCGTTAAAGGTGTTCGAGGTTTGCAGCGCACGGCTGCGGAGATGTTAACTACCTCGCCTGGTGTACAGGAGGTCGTGGGTTTGATCCCGACCCTGACGTCTGCTGCTGTATATTTGGAGTTTGCGTGTCTCTCTCCCTCATCATCATCACGGTGGCTAGGAGATGTTAACTACCTCGCCTGGTGCGCAGGAGGTCGTGGGTTTGATCCCGACCCTGACGCCTGCTGCTGTATATTTGGAGTTTGCGTTGTATGTATGGTTGTGTTGTAGCAATGTTTGTGTTGTATGTATGGTTGTGTTGTAGCAATGTTTGTGTTGTATGTACGGTTGTATTGTCAAAAGCACCTCGTAGCTAATCGGATTCCTCCGCGCGTCTAAAACAAAACAAAATTAACAACAACATCAACATCAACAAAGATTCTGATCGCGAGTTCCTGGCTCTCTCCCTATAGCCCCCCCCCCCCCCCCCTTGACCTTGAACGCGTCGCCTTGAGAAACATCAGCACGTGGGGGGGCGGGCAGCAGTGACCGCCCACGTGATGCCACGTGACCTTGGGCGGCCAAGGTCACGTGGCATCGCACGTGGGGGGGCGGGCAGCAGTGACCGCCCACGTGATGCCACGTAACTTGGGCGGGCAAGGTCACGTGGCATCGCACGGTGGGGGGCGGGCAGCAGTGACCGCCCGCGTGATGCCACGTGACCTTGGGCGGCCAAGGTCACGTGACATCGCACGTGGGGGGGGCGGGCAGCAGTGACCGCCCACGTGATGCCACGTGACCTTGGGCGGGCAAGGTCACGTGGCATCGCACGGTGGGGGGCGGGCAGCAGTGACCGCCCGCGTGATGCCACGTGACCTTGGGCGGCCAAGGTCACGTGGCATCGCACAGTGGGGCGGACAGCAGTGACCGCCCGCGTGATGCCACGTGACCTTGGCGGCCAAGGTCACGTGGCATCGCACGTGGGGGGGGCGGGCAGCAGTGACCGCCCGCGTGATGCCACGTGACCTTTGGCGGCCAAGGTCACGTGGCATCGCACGTGGGGGGGGGGCGGGCAGCAGTGACCGCCCGCGTGATGCCACGTGACCTTGGGCGGCCAAGGTCACGTGGCATCGTTAGCGCCTCTCACCAAATGTCGCCTTCCTCTGGCCTCCCTCTGCGTCCGTGTCCCGAGGTGGCTCTGCGCGACACGATCACTCGTGGCGATTGATCCCTTCACAGCTCTCACCCACAACCACAACCACCACCCACCCAACACCACCACCACCACCAACAACCTCTCCACCGTAGCGGTGAATTAAGGCGACGCTTGCTAAGCCAAGCTACTCGTTCACCGCGTGGCCACGCGCTGCGCTAGGAGGTGGCGCTTCAAATCGCTTTAAACTATTGTCATTGTAGTGCGTATTTAATGTGGCGCTGCACTCTGATGTTGTAGGAGTGTTGTTTAACAATTAGCGTTGTTATAACGATTCTATATTTATTTAAAGTTGCGCATTTTGATATGACGCCACATTTCTCAAACCCCCACCCCCTCGTCACACATCGTCACAAATGTCTAACCCCCCCCTCCCCCCCCCTTAGGTTCGTGACGTCATTTATGGACGGCCCCTACTGACATTCATGTGTAAGCGATTCACCTCCTGACACTCGGTAAATTCCGTCAAAATACTTCCAGCTATTTCTTGGGAGGTATAATGGTGTACAACGCCCCCAGGACCGTTTCAAGATATCCGCTCGCCACTGATGTTAGCCGTGCCAGGGAATCGAACTCGGGTGGCGGAAGTTTTGCGCGGCGCAGCTTGGCTGACCGCTGCACCGACTCTGCCAAGGGGCCGATTGTGGCGATATTTACATCGCTTCGGTCGATCATCAATCAGATAACCTTTCGATTCAAAGCTTTCGTGACTGCAGGGATTCATCTTCTTGGTTCTTTCGGTAAAGTCACGTAGAAGGGAAGTAATAAAATAATAAAAATAAAACATAATAAAATTTCGATTTAAAGCTTTCGTGACTGCAGGGATTCATCTTCTTGGTTCTTTCGGTAAAGTCACGTAGAAGGGAAATAATAAAATAATAAAAATAAAACATTATAAAATTTCGATGTAAAGCTTTCGTGACTGCAGGGATTCATCTTCTTGGTTCTTTCTGTAAAGTCACGTAGAATGGAAATAATAAAATAATAAAAATAAAACATTATAAAATTTCGATGTAAAGCTTTCTGACTGCAGGATTCATCTTCTTGGTTCTTTCGGTAAAGTCACGTAGAAGGGTAGTAATAAAATAATAAAAATAAAACATAATAAAATAAAATTTAAAGCTTTCGTGACTGCGCAGGATTCATCTCTTGGTTCTTTCGAAGCACGTAAAAGGGAAATAATAAAATAATAAAAATAAAACATAATAAATTTAAAGCTTTCGTGACTGCAGGATTCATCTTCTTGGTTCTTTCGGAAGTCACGTAGAAGGGTAGTAATAAAATAATAAAATAAAACATAATAAAATAATTATCTTTCGATTTAAAGCTTTCGTGACTGCAATTCTCACGTAAAAGGAAATAATAAAATAATAAAAATAAAACATAATAAAATAAAAGCTTTCNTGACGAGGATTCATCTTCNTGTTCTTTCGGAAGTCACGTAGAAGGGAAGTAATAAAATAATAAAATAAAACATAATATAATTCTCACGACGTTTCGGCTACAACGCAAGCAGCCGTCTTCAGGTATTTTATTATGTTTTATTTTTATTATTTTATTACTTCCCTTCTACGTGACTTTACCGAAAGAACCAAGAAGATGAATCAGATAACCGCTTTCTTTATCTCTTAATTAAATTAAAGCCGCGATTAGTGAGGAGCAGACGTGGAAGCCACGAGGAATTCGGGGGGGTGGTGGGGGAGATGCGAAACTTTCTCCGTGGAAAATGCGAAACGGGCCGGGCTCTCGCGCAGATGAACGCAGTGAAGATTTCGGTGATGGGAAAATTATCCGCGAGATTCAATAGAAGCGGTCACAATCGAGCCGTAGGTTGCTAGGAGGGCGCAAGGGAGTTCTCAGTTTCATTTATTAGGCGTAGCCCTGTGAGCCATTCGGCTCTTGAATCGAGTGCAACCGCAACAAACAAAAAAAATAAAACATGAACAAGAAAACATCTTAAAGTGACTATGTGACTATGCGCAAACAGAAAAATCCAAGGAAAAAACTGCAAAGTCTTCCAGAAAAAAAGCACCGTACACCAACGCCGTGCAAAAAAAATCCCAGTGGGATGCAAGTAAAACAACAACAACAACAATTCAACTTAGATTAAAGCCATCCTTCTAACTCCGTACTACAGCAAACAAACATGGCCAAACCAAAAAACTTGTCTAAATCACCAAAGTAAAGCCATAAAAGCGATGTAACAGGGAAAGCGGTCGAAGGGCCGCGTGGCCACGGCGCAGCTGGGGCTGGAACGAGCAACGAATTGCCCTCGTGGGAACCAGGAACACGACGAGTTCGAATATCCTGAGCGCAAAAAAACTAATAAGTATAACCCGTAAAAACAAAGTTTTTCACTATAAATCCTTTATATGCGTGGCGGCTAAGTCCTCTCGTCCTCTGGCTTGAGATGGCTGCCTCCTATGGGTCAGATGATGTCTGCCAGTATTAAGCAATTGGTAATTAAATATTTAATTTGTTTTCCCTAAACAGTGTAAAATTTTGGGGGAAAAATTTCACCAACATTAATTGTCTCGCACAACGAGTCTGTGTGCAAAATTTCAGCTCGATTGGATCACGGGAAGTGGGTTAAAAAACGACCGAAAGATTTGCACGGTCGTTAGCAAGCAAGAAAGCACGCAAGCACGCAAGCACGCAAGCAAGCGAACTTAATATAAAGGATTTAAAAATAGCGGTGCTAAAGAAGTGGAGTTCTGTCAAATCTGGATGGCGCAAAAGCGCGTCGTAAGCTCCGTTGGCGTTTTTGTACCAGTTGAAAGGGTAAAAACCTACTACTATATTTTGCCACTGGTAAAGGAGTCTCATAGTGTAAATGCTTACCCGAGCTCTCAATACTCTGATAGTGCGCTGTTTTTGAGTTGTACGCCTTTTGGCGTCATCTGGTCCAACACCAATGGAGACTAGGCTCTAAGAAAAGCTGTCTCGGGTGTGGACCAATCAACTTCAAGGACAGTGCATATCATTATCAGAGTTGTTTCTTTTTTTTGCATTTTGACTGCTTGTGTTGTGGTTATTGCAAACATGATGCCTTGTATAAAGGTGTCAGTTTTTGTACCAGTTGAAAGGGTAAAAACCTATACTATATTTTGCCACTGGTAAAGGTCTCATAGTGTAAATGCTTGCCCGAGCTCTCAATACTCTCATAGTGCGCTGTCTTTGAGTTGTACGCCTTTTGGCGTCATCTGGTCCAACACCAATGGAGACTAGGGGGGAAGGATGGAGGTGACGATCAAAACAACGGGAGGAGGTTCACATTTCAAAATCCGTTTCTCGTGCTGCGCTCCGAAGCAGGCAGCGCGAGTGAAGACCGCTCGTGAATTGTCCCCACACGTTTCGCACGCGTCGCCGTCCTGGTTCGTAGTTGATGGTGAAGATCCCCGTGACGTCGCTCGCAAGAGTGGGCCGTTGCCTGCCCCGGCGTCGCGGTCCAAATTTGACAAATTTTGGAGAAATTTTTTTTGTTTAGGTATCCTTAGGTTTTTTTTCGGTAAAGTCACCGTGTAGGTAAAAATTAAAATTAATAAAATAAAATAAAATAAAAATCACGACGTTTCGGAGGCAACACAAGCTTCCGTCTTCACGTGGAACCGTCACAGCCACGACAGCTGTATCAAGTAAATGAGAGATTACAAGAGCTACCACTCCGTATATATAATGGTTGGAGAGGGGGGAAGGGCCAAGTACGACACACTTTTTATTCATATGGTAAGCCAGGTAAAGTGAGGCTTAAGAGGCTGAGCCTTTGTTATGGAGAGGTACGGTTTGTGCCTAAACCTGGCCTACATAACAATAGTGTGAAAAGGAGAAAACAACTAAACATGGTAAAACAAGCCTGGCTGTCTATCAGTAACCTGTAATAGTTGTCTGTCAAATAAGATTGGCCAAATAAGTGTAGTTAAATCTTTTTTGCAAGGTTAATCACATCTTTCCAATGATTACTCAGTTTGTAACCATCATCACGGTTGAAATTATGTCTTTACCGAAAAAACCGAAGAATATGAATCCTTGCAGTCACGAAAGCTTCAAATCTAGAATTTGTTTAGGTACACGGCAAAATGACTCAATTGGGATCATACTGTCAGTAAAAAAATCTTTAAACTATTTTTTTTATTTTAAACAGGTATGGTCAACTGAGTTACATAGCTCTTTTTCAGAAGCGACCTGGACACAAATGATAGCTCAACGAAGTGGCTTGTCGTCACGTGGAAATTTTATTGCAGCCAAATACTCTAAACGCGCGTTGAATCTTAATGTGGAGGGAATACAGCGCAGGACCTGGATCAAAGTCCACGCGACTCCAGGGAGAGAGAGACACGCAAACTCAAAATATACAGCAGCAGGCGTCAGGGTCGAACCAGGCGAGGTAGTTAACATCTCCTAGCCACCGTGATGATGAGAGAGAGAGACACGCAAACGCCATATATACAGCAGGCGTCAGGGTCGGGATCGAACCCAAGGCCTCCTGTATACCAGGCGAGGTAGTTAACATTTCCTAGCCACCGTGATGATGAGAGAGAGACACGCAAACTCCAAATATACAGCAGGCGTCAGGGTCGGGATGAAACCCACGACCTCCTGCATATCAGGCGAGGTAGTTAACATCTCCTAGCCACCGTGATGATGAGAGGGAGACACGCAAACTCCATATATACAGCAGGCGTCAGGGTCGGGATCGAAACCCACGACCTCCTGCATACCAGGCAAGGTAGTTAACATCTCATAGCCACAGTGATGATGATGAGAGAGACACGCAAACTCCAAATATACAGCAGCAGGCGTCAGGGTCGGGATCGAACCCACGACCTCCTGCACACCAGGCGAGGTAGTTAACATCTCACCACAGCAGCAATCATCCCCCACACCTCCCACCGCAAAACCTTGGCAGGACCCTCCTGAAAACGAGTGCCGAGAGTCAGCGAGGCTTCCCTGGGCTACGTCCAATCGACCGCGCTCTCGTCCCGTGCCACGTCAGCCACCCTGCAGCATTGATGTCTTATTGTAAAACAAATCTCATTATAATAATAATAAACGTCTTCTTGGTTCTTTCGGTAAAGTAACGTGGAAGGGAAGTAATAAAATAATAAAAATAAAACATAATAAAATAAAATAATATTATTTTATATTATTATATTATTTTATTATGTTTTATTT
Organism: Lethenteron camtschaticum; assembly: GCA_018977245.1. NCBI lineage: Eukaryota > Metazoa > Chordata > Hyperoartia > Petromyzontiformes > Petromyzontidae > Lethenteron > Lethenteron camtschaticum. Next base: position 4,206,638 of record MU249632.1, read on the forward strand.
TTATTATTTTATTACTTCCCTTCCACGTTACTTTACCGAAAGAACCAAGAAGATGAATCCCTGCAGTCACGAAAGCTTTAAATCGAAAAATAATAAACGTCTCGTATCCCCCCCCCCCGCAACTTGCTGCGTGGAGGGCAAAAACGCAACGCGAAACACGAATCGCCCTTATTCTTAGGTTTTTTTCGGTAAAGTCACGCAGGTAAAAAATTAAAATTAATAAAAGTAATAAAATTAAAATAAAATAAAATCACGACGTTTCGGAAGCAACACAAGCTTCCGTCTTCAGGTGGAACAGTCACAGCACGATTGCTGTATCAAGTAATTTTAATTTTTTACCTACGTGACTTCACCGAAAAACGCTAAGAATATGAATCCTTGCAGTCACGAAAGCTTCAAATCTAGAATGAATCGCCCTTCCCCAATTGTCTCTCTCGCCCCTGTTCATCGCCCGCTAATGAACCTGCCTCTTCAGCCAGCCGAACGCTCACGAGAACCGTATCAGTGCCACTACAGCCTCCATCATCATTATCACACCCCACCCCACACACCCTCTCGACTGTAAGCAATCGTCGTAGCATCTAACCCTCTTCATTCAGCCCCCCCCCCTTACACTAAGTTCAAGTTCATTTATTAGGTATAGCCCTGTGAGCCATTCGGCTCTTGAATCGGGTGCAACCGCAAAAAAACTAAAACATGAACAAAAAACATCTTAAAGTGAATATGTGACTAAGTGCAAACAGAAAATCCAAGAAAAGACAGCAAAATATTGCAAGAAAAAAACACCGTACACCAACGCTGTGTGCAAAAATCCCAGTGGGATGCAAGTCAAACAACAACAACAACCATAAGACAACTTAGATTAAGGCCATCAGTCTAACTCTGTGCTACAACAACAAACATGGCTAAACCAATACACTTTTCGAAATCACCAAAATAAACCCACCCTCCCTCCCTTGAAGCGCCCATCACCGCTGATTTCCCATAAACCTCAAATCGCCTCTCCCCGTCCACGTCTCCATCCCTCCCCGCGGCAGAGCGATGGAAGTTGACGGCGCAGCATGTGGCTTGAGCAACGTCGCCGATCTGTCCATCGTGTCATCATCTGCCCCTTGGACACAATCATCCCCCCCCCACTCCCCACCACTCCACACCGACCTCCACACGCAGTCCAGTGGCTCTGCGTAGTCAAATTTCGATTTAAAGCTTTCGTGACTGCAGGGATTCATCTTCTTGGTTCTTTCGGTAAAGTCACGTAGAAGGGAAATGATGAAATAATAAAAATAAATCATAATAAAATTTCGATTTAAAGCTTTCGTGACTGCAGGGATTCATCTTCTTGGTTCTTTCGGTAAAGTCACGTAGAAGGGAAATGATGAAACAATAAAATAACATAATAAAATTTTGATTTAAAGCTTTCGTGACTGCAGGGATTCATCTTCTTGGTTCTTTCGGTAAAGTCACGTAGAAGGGAAATGATGAAACAATAAAAATAAATCATAATAAAATTTCGATTTAAAGCTTTCGTGACTGCAGGGATTCATCTTCTTGGTTCTTTCGGTAAAGTCACGTAGAAGGGAAATGATGAAATAATAAAAATAAATCATAATAAAATTTCGATTTAAAGCTTTCGTGACTGCAGGGATTCATCTTCTTGTTCTTTCGGTAAAGTCACGTAGAAGGGAAATGATGAAACAATAAAAATAAATCATAATAAAATTTCGATTTAAAGCTTTCGTGACTGCAGGGATTCATCTTCTTGGTTCTTTCGGTAAAGTCACGTAGAAGGAAATGATGAAATAATAAAAATAAATCATAATAAAATTTCGATTTAAAGCTTTCGTGACTGCAGGGATTCATCTTCTTGGTTCTTTCGGTAAAGTCACGTAGAATGGAAATAATAAAAATAATAAAAATTAAACATCATAAAATTTCGATTTAAAGCTTTCGTGACTGCAGGGATTCATCTTCTTGGTTCTTTCGGTAAAGTCACGTAGAAGGGAAATGATAAAATAATACAAATAAATCATAATAAAATTTCGATTTAAAGCTTTCGTGACTGCAGGGATTCATCTTCTTGGTTCTTTCGGTAAAGTCACGTAGAAGGGAAATGATGAAACAATAAAAATAAATCATAATAAAATTTCGATTTAAAGCTTTCGTGACTGCAGGGATTCATCTTCTTGGTTCTTTCGGTAAAGTCACGTAGAAGGGAAATGATAAAATAATAAAAATAAAACATAATAAAATTTCGATTTAAAGCTTTCGTGACTGCAGGGATTCATCTGCTTGGTTCTTTCGGTAAAGTCACGTAGAATGGAAATAATAAAATAATAAAAATTAAACATCATAAAATTTCGATTTAAAGCTTTCGTGACTGCAGGGATTCATCTTCTTGGTTCTTTCGGTAAAGTCACGTAGAAGGGAAATGATGAAACAATAAAAAAATCAATAAAATTCGTTAAAGCTTTCGTGACTGCAGGGATTCATCTTCTTGGTTCTTTCGGTAAAGTCACGTAGAATGGAAATAATAAAATAATAAAAGTTAAACATCATAAAATTTCGATTTAAAGCTTTCGTGACTGCAGGGATTCATCTTCTTGGTTCTTTCGGTAAAGTCACGTAGAATGGAAATAATAAATAATAAAAATTAAACATCATAAAATTTCGATTTAAAGCTTTCGTGACTGCAGGGATTCATCTTCTTGGTTCTTTCGGTAAAGTCACATAGAAGGGAAATAATACAATAATAAAATAAAACATAATAAAATTTCGATTTAAAGCTTTCGTGACTGCAGGGATTCATCTTCTTGGTTCTTTCGGTAAAGTCACATAGAAGGGAAATAATAAAATAATAAAATATTTATTTCCGTGGATTTCACACCTGATGATGATTGCTTGTGTTACAGTCGAAACGTCATGATAATTTTAATTGTTTTATATATTTTTTATTATTATTTTATTATTTCTCTTCTACGTGACTTTACCGAAAGAAGCAACAAAATTTTTACTTCGTTTTCATTTTCCTTGCACACATCTTAACACCTCCTGTTTCATTTCCAGAAAGGGTAAAACCTATTTTTTTCTTGATTTATGTTTCATTAGCGAGGTGGTGTGGGAAGCCGGGGGGTAGGGTGGATGGTAGTAGTAGTGTGGTCAGATCACGTGGGCGTAATGTGTCGATGTTGCGTCGTCACGTGCACGGACGAGTCCCTCGATGAGTTTCGCTGTCGAAGGGAGCCGGGGGGGGGGGTGGAGCCTCCCCGCACGTGGCCAAATCCACGAGATTCTCTCTTGAAGGGCTATAAAATCGCGACTCGGGAGAGGTGGTGGAGGGAGGGTGGTGATGGTGGGGGGGGTCCCTGGGCACACGAGCGAGCGAGCGAGCGCGTGACGAGTCATTGCAAACAAAGTGGGGTTTGATGTGGAGACAACCATTAGGCATCAAAGGACATCAATGGCACACGCTGGGAAAGATGAAAAATGTTTTTTTTCTCTTAAAAAAATGAATTAAATGTTAACGCGGGTGACCCCCTAGGGAGGAGAGGCTTTGATCATTTGGCGACGTCCGTTTGACGTCGAGACGTCGACGGGGCGAGCATTGCGCTCCCGTGTTGGTTCGCGAAGACGCAGGGAGAATCGTCGATGACGTCAGGGTCAGAGGATGACGTCGACGTCAGAGGGTGACGTCACGTCAGAGGGTGACGTCACGCCAGAGGGTGAGGTCAAATCAGAGGGTGACGTCACGTCTGTGGGTGACGTCACGTCAGAGGGTAACGTCGCGTCAGAGGGTGACGTCAGCGTCAGAGGGTAACACCGACGTCAGAAGGTGATGTCGCGTGAGAGGGTGACGTCACGTCAGAGGGTGACGTCACCTCAGAGGGTGACGTCACGCCAGAAGGGTGACGTCACGTCAGAGGGTGACGTCACCCATCGAGATATTCGCTTTATTTTTCACAAGCGATCTGGCCTGCGTGTGCTCTAAAGGGCCAATTGCCCGAAACGTTGCCCATTGTCTAATTAACCTTCGAAAGCCCCACAGTGTTGTTGATGAACTGGTTGAGCCTTTGGTGATCTAGGGGGGGATTGAGTGTGGACTTCTGTTGGCACGGTCGTTATTGTATCTCTCCCCCCCACCCGTGTAGCATTATGGCTGCAGGGTTTTGGTAGTACATGTTGTTTATGTCGTTTATTGTGAAAATTCAGTCACAGTTCCTATGTTTCATTGCTTTCATGGCTTTATTTTGGTGATTTCGAAAAGTTTACTGGTTTGGCCATGTTTGTTGTAGAACAGAGTTAGACTGATGGCCTTAATCTAAGTTGTCTTGTGGTTGTTGTTGTTTGACTTGCATCCCACTGGGATTTTTGCACACAGCGTTGGTGTACTGTGTTTTTTCTGCAATATTTTGCTGTATTTTTTGGGATTTTCTGTTTGCATTTAGTCACATTCACTTTAAGATGTTTCTTGTTCATGTTTTTTGTTTGTTGCGGTTGCACCCGATTCAAGAGCCGAATGGCTCACAGGGCTATACCTAATACATGAACTTGAACTTGAATTAGCACACTGTTGGGGCAAGTGTTGGTAGCGAGTAGCAAACAGAGGGGGTAGGTGGCCAGCACCACAGCCGCAGCTCACGATCTGAAAGTTGGAAGGAGTNGGGGGGGGATTAACTCAGCTCATCATGGTTGCAGGCAAGTCACCAGCGGTTGTCCTACGGAATAACTACCCCTCCCCCCCCCACCGTGCCATATTAATGTGGAATTTCCCATTATTGTCTCTGCAGTGCTGTAACACGCGAGTTAAGAGCCATTGCCTCAATTCCCATTGGAGCAAAGAAATCACTTCGATTCGATTGTCATTTATATTATTGTTAGCATTTCCCAGGGCGGCCTCTGGGCTCGGACCATGCACGAATCTTCTGCGACGAGAATGCAGCTGCATCCGCCTTTCCGTGGATTATTTCTGCATTCGGGTCTAACCCACCCAGCACCTCCCCTCCCCTCCTCCCCCTCCTCCCCCACCCCATCCTCCTCCTCTTCCCCCAGCCCCCAGCACCCTCCCTCCTCCCCTCCCTCCTCCCCTCCTCCCCACCCCCTCCCATCCTCCTCCTCTTCCCCCTGCCCCAGCCCCTCCCCTCCTCCTCCTCCTCCGTTCACCACCCCGCGTCACGACGCATCATCAGCATGCCGCGTGCTCCCCTGTGACAGTGTCCACATTCATCTCATCTCAAAACGAAATCTTCATTTTGCTACTGCCTCCTCCACCACCACCACCACCCCCATTAACCCCGTCCGCTAGTAAATTGCATTATCCGTTTCTGTCAACAATGACAACTTTGCTTATATCGTTCTTGTTTCTTTACGACCGTCATACATTTCACCGCCACGCAACGCAATCACTTCCTTGACAGCTAATTCGCCTGGCGCGTTTTTTTTTTACCGCCGCTTACAAGCGCTCGTTTACATCCCACACCTTCAAGGGAGCGGTGGCGGCACGTGGCACGTGACACACGGCACGTGGTACGTAACACGTGACACACATGGCACGTCACACGTGACCCATGGCACGTGACACGCGACACGTGACCCGTGACACGTGACCCATGGCACGTGCACAGCCATTCATTCAAACCGTCAACCGGAACGCGTGGCCAGAGGTCGCAACCGGGTACCCGATACCCGTACCCTACCCGATACCCGGCTACCCGTACCCGTTTGCGACCCTGGTGCGGCCGGGTACGGGTAGGCCGTGAGTCACTGGTGAGTCACCGTTTGTCACTCATTTCCCAACGTCTTGTCTCTTCTCACAATTCAAGTTCCTAGAATCAACCCACCCGCGCCTGCAACGTGGCTTCATCCCAGAGGTCGCAATCAGGTACCTGATACCCGTACCCGGCCGGGTACGGGTAGGGTACGGGTACGGGTACCCGTTTGCGACCCTGGTGCGGCCGGGTACGGGTACGGGTAAGGAATCAAAACCCGTTTGCGACCTCTGGCGTGGCCGCTGCCGTCGACAGACGGGAGCGAGGTACATCGGCCACGATGAATGTCGGAATGTTTAGTTTACGCCGCAAGGGGAATCCGATGGTGCTTTGAAGATGTTTTTTTTTGTATATCACAGATGGTCAAGTCCCAAGGCACCGGGTAAGAACGTTACAACATCAAACGGTACAAAAATACGATTGGAGTGCAAAATACAGAAAGGTAAACAAGTCGGTCAAACTCTTCGGTTTTTTTGGGTAAAGTCACGTAGATAAAAATAAATAATAAAAATTATAGAAATAATAGAAAAAATATTTATATTATTTTTTATTTTTATTTATATACAGCAGGCGTCAGGGTCGGGATCGAACCCGCGGCATATTTTATACCAGGCGAGGTAGTTAACATCTCACCATGGAGAGAGACACGCAAACTCCAAATATACAGCAGCAGAAGTCAGGGTCGGGATCGAACCCACGACCTCCTGCACACCAGGCGAGGTAGTTAACATCTCCCAGTCACCGTGATGATGATGAGAGAGAGAGACACGCAAACTCCAAATATATAGCGGGTGTCAGGGTCAGAATCTAACCGCTGACCTCCTGCGTACCAGGCGAGGTAGTGAACATCTCACCACCGTGAAGCCGGCGGATGTCACCTCCTGTGACACGAACAACGCAACCTCAAAAGGGTTTCACATCGTTACTTGGATTGCTGCTCGAATTTAAAAGTCCGTCTGAGAAATCGTTCGCGTTACCAGCCGCGAGGCATGTAATAAACTATGCCGCTTAACATTGATTCGTGAAAGCCTCGTCACAAGTCGTCTTTATCATGTATAGGAGTATACGTACGTTGAATTTCTATCGCACCGTACTTAGACAACCATGCTAATCTGAGAGAGAGAAGAAATGAAACACTTCTAGATTTGAAGCTTTCGTGACTGCAAGGATTCATACTCTTAGGTTTTTTCGGTAAAGTCACGTAGGTAAAAAATAAAATTAATAAAAGTAATAATAGAAATGAAATAAAAAAATTAATTCATATAATAATATAATAATATAAGAAAATAATTATTTTATTTTATTTCTATTATTACTTTTATAAATTTATATTTAAGTCACGTAGGTAAAAATAAAATTAAAATTAATAATAGAAATAAAATAAAATAATTATTTTATTTTATTATATTTCTATTATTACTTTCATTAATTTTAATACAAATTTTTACCTACGTGACTTTACCGAAAAAACCTAAGAGTAGAAATAAAACACGTTTTGCTGCCTGGCGTCCTGCCTGTATTCCTGTCTGCCTGTCTGTCTGGCTGGCTGGCTGCCGGGCAAATGCCAATGGAAGGCTCGCTCCCAGCACCGGCCGAGATTTCAATCGCCGCTGATGTGAGGCCTTGGCCATGATTGATCCACTGCTGAATCGATCATCGTCGGCGGACGACCTCTCGCTGCGATGTTAACTACCTCGCTTGGTATGCAGGAGGTCGTGGGTTGGCTAGGAGATGTTAACTACCTCGCTTGGTATACAGTGGGTCATGGGTTCGATACAGACTCTGACACCTGCTGCTGTATATTTGGATAGTTTTGCGTGTCTGTCTGTCTCATCATCATTATCACGGTGGCGAGATGTTAACTACCTCGCCTGGTATACAGTCGAACATGGGTTCGATACAGACTCTGACACCTGCTGCTGTATATTTGGATTGTTTTGCGTCTGTCTGTCTGTCTCATCATCATCACGGTGGCGAGGAGATGTTAACTACCTCGCCTGGTACGCAAGAGGTCATGGGTTCAATCTCGACCCTGACGCCTGCTGTATATTTCGACGGTAAATACATGACTCCTTGTAAAAAAAGGTGTCAGTTATGTTGCCAGATAGAAGGGTAAAAAACCAATTATCATATTTTTTACTGGCAAATGAGGTTCCAATGGTGTAAATGCTTACCCCGAGCTCTCACACTCTGATGGTGCATTGTCTTTGAGTTGTGCGCCTTTTGGCGTCATCTGGTCCAACACCATGTGAGACTAGGCTCTAAGAAAAGCTGTCTCGGGTGTGGACCACTCAACTTCAAGGACAGTGCATACATTATCAGAGTTGTGTTTTTTGTTTGCATTATGACTACTGCAGGTATTGTGGTCTATGCAAACATGACTCCTTGTAAAAAAAAGGTGTCAGTTTTCTTGCCAGATAGAAGGGTAAAAAACCAATCATCATATTTTTTTACTGGCAAATGAGGTTACAATGGTGTAAATACGTTGTGTCGTATAATGGCGGGCTAACGTAGAAGAAATACACGACTTCTAAATACGTGTATGAATTATGTTGCTGGCAATCGAACACGTATTACTACGCACATTATACGCGTGTGTATGTATGTATATTAAAATAATAAAACACAGCAAAACATATTGCACGCCACAATACTCGCCCAACCCTCTCGAGACGCATTAACCGTCACTCAATGCGGCTCATTTGACGTTAAGTATGTAGAGTGGGGGGCCTGGGGGGGGGAAGTGGGGGGCCTGGGGGGAGGGGAGGGGGGGCGATGCGGGGGGACGAGGGAGGGGGGGGCACGGGCCCAAGTGGAGATGGAGTTAAGCGGGGTGACAGATGTAGGAGGGAGAGGGGATCAATTTTGTCGCTGAGAGCAAAACAAATTGCGCGCAATTACTCACGGGTCGGGAAAAAGTGCAGTAGGGAGCTAGCCCCCCTCACCCCACCCCTCCTCCCCCCACCTTCCCCCCTCCCCCCACCTTCCCCCCCTTCTACCCCACCCAACCCACCCCCCCCCCCATAATTCAATACAAAAATTCCCCGGCAGAGATGATGCATTCCCAAAAATGTGCTTTCCAAAAATGTGATCGATATCCAAGGTGGAATCGATGCACATTAACAGCTGTATCCTCTCTCCTCCTCCTCCCTCCCCCCTCCCCTCCCCCCACCTTCCTCTCCTCCCCCTCCCTCCCTCCTCCCTCCCCCCACCTCCCTCCCCTCCCCCTCCCCCCACCTTCTTCTCCTCCCCTCCCCTCCCCCTCCCCCACCTTCCTCCCCTCCCCTCCTTCCTCCCTCCCCCTCCCCTCCCTCCCCCACCTTCCTCCCCTCCCCCCACCTCCCTCCCTCCCCCCTTCCTCCTCCCTCCCCTCCTTCCTCCCCTCCCCCTCCCCTCCCCCCCTTCCTCTCCTCCCCCTCCCTCCTCCTCCCCTCCCCCACCTCCCTCCTCCCCCTCCCCCCACCTTCTTCTCCTCCCCTCCCTCCCCTCCCCCACCTTCCTCCCCTCCCCCTCCTTCCTCCCCTCCCCTCCCCTCCCCCTCCCCCACCTTCCTCCCCTCCCCCCACCTCCCTCCCCCCCCTTCCTCCTCCCCTCCCCCCCCTCCTCCCCTCCCCCACCTTCCTCCCCTCCCCCTCCCCTCCCCATCCCCCCCTCCCTCCTCCCCTCCCCCTCCTTCCTCCCCTCCCCCTCCCCTCCCCCATCCCCCCTCCCTCCTCCCCTCCCCCTCCTTCCTCCCCTCCCCCTCCCCTCCCCTCCCCCCACCTTCCTCCCCTCCCCTCCCCCTCCCCCCACCTTCCTCTCCTCCCCCTCCCTCCCCCTCCCCCACCTTCCTCCCTCCCCTCCCCCTCCCCCACCTTCCTCCCCTCCCCCACCTTCCTCCCTCCCCCTCCCCTTCCCCCTCCCTCCCTCCTCCCCTCCCCCTCCTTCCTCCCCTCCCCCCTCCTTCCTCCCCTTCCCCTCCCTCCCTCCTCCCCTCCCCCTCCTTCCTCCCCTCCCCCTCCTTCCTCCCCTTCCCCTCCTCCCTCCTCCCCTCCCCCACCTTCCTCCCCTCCCCCACCTTCCTCCCCTCCCCCACCTTCCTCCCCTCCCCCACCTTCCTCCCTCCCCCCTCCCTCCTCCCTCCCCCCTCCTACCTCCCCTCCCCCACCTTCCTCTCATCCTCCCCACGGCTTCGCCTCGTGCTGCGCTCTGCTGTGCACGAGCCGGACTCCTTCGACGCTGTTGAACTGGGAGGGCGCGTGGTTGATTGGGTGCAGTGCGGGTGCAGTTGGGCGTGAGTGGGAGGTGGGGTGGTGGGGGTGATGGAGGTGGTGGTGGTGGGCGTGAGTGGGTGGTGGGGGTGGTGGGGTGGAGGTGATTGGAGTGGTGGTGGTTGTGGTGGTGGTGGTGGAGGTGGTGGTGGTGGGTGGTAGTAGTGGAGGTGGTGGGGTTGTGGTGGTGGTGGTGGAGGTGGTGGTGGTGGGGGTGGTGGTGGAGGTGGTGGTGGTGGGGGTGGTAGTAGTGGAGGTGGTGGGGGTTGTGGTGGTGGGCGTGGGTGGGTGGTGTTGGTGGAGGTGGTGGTGGTGGGGATGGGTGGGTGGTGTTGGTGGAGGTGGTGGAGGTGGCGGTGGCGGTGGTGGTGGAGGTGGTGGTGGTGGTGGTAGTTAAAGAGGTGGTAGGTGGTGGTGGTGGTGGTGGTGGTGGTGGTAGTGGTGGTGGTGGTGGAGGTGGAGGTAGTGGTGGTGGTGGGGGTGGTGGTAGTGGTGGTGGTGGTGGAGGTTGTGGGGTGGTGGGGTGGTAGTGGTGGTAGTGGTAGTGGAGGTGGTGGTGGAGGTGGAGGTAGTGGTGGTGGTGGGGGTGGTGGTAGTGGTGGTGGTGGTGGAGGTTGTGGTGGTCGTGGTGGAGGTAGTGGTGGTAGTGGTGGTGGTAGTGGTGGCAGTGGTGGTGGTGGTGGTGGTAGTGGTGGCAGTGGTGGTGGTGGTGGTGGTGGTGGAGGTGGTGGTAGTGGTGGTGGTAGTGGTGGCAGTGGTGGTAGTGGTGGTGGTAGTGGTGGAGGTAGTGGGTGGTGGTGGTGGTGGTGGTAGTGGTGGTGGAGGTGGTGGTGGAGGTGGTGGAGGTAGTGGTGGTGGTGGTAGTGGTGGTGGAGGTGGTGGTGCGGCGTGAGAGTCACCATCTGTAGAGTAAATTCCCGTATTGCTCCGCCACAATATCGATCTCTCACGGTCACCGTGGCGGCGGATTCACGGGGCGGGGAATGCCTCTGGTGGGGGAGGGGGGCGAGGGGGGATGTGGGGGGCGGAGAGAGATGTGGGGGGGGCGGGGGATGTGGGGGGGAGAGATGAAAGGGGGGGCGGGGGATGTGGGGGGGAGAGATGTGGGGGGGGCGGGGGATGTGGGGGGGGAGAGATGTGGGGGGGCGGGGATGTGGGGGGGAGAGATGTGGGGGGGGCGGGGGATGTGGGGGGGAGAGATGTGGGGGGGCGGGGGATGTGGGGGGGGAGAGATGTGGGGGGGCGGGGGATGTGGGGGGGGAGAGATGTGGGGGGGCGGGGGATGTGGGGGGGGAGAGATGTGGGGGGAGCGGGGGATGTGGGGGGGGAGAGATGTGGGGGGCGGGGATTTGGGGGGGGGAGATGTGGGGGGGGCGGGGGATGTGGGGGGGGAGAGATGTGGGGGGCGGGGGATGTGGGGGGGAGAGATGTGGGGGAGCGGGGGATGTGGGGGGGAGAGATGTGGGGGGCGGGGGATTTGGGGGGGGAGATGTGGGGGGGCGGGGGATGTGGGGGGGAGAGATGTGGGGGAGCGGGGGATGTGGGGGGGAGAGATGTGGAGGGGGGCGGGGGATGTGGGGGGGAGAGATGTGGGGGAGCGGGGAGATGTGGGGGGGGAGAGTGTGGGGGGGCGAGGGGGATGTGGGGGGGGAGATATTGGGGGGAGCGGGGAGATGTGGGGGGGAGAAATGTGGGGGGGCGGGGGATGTGGGGGGTGCGTTAGAACGGATTGTGGGGGGAGGAGATGACTACGTGGAATAGATTCAGATCATCTTCTTGGTTCTTTCGGTAAAGTCACGTAGAATGGAAATAATAAAAATAAAACATAATAAATAGTTCTCACGACGTTTCGGCCACAACGCAAGCAGCCGTCCTCAGGTGGAGAACAGGTCTGTCGAGAAGACAGAGTCTGAATGAAACACCACCAGGCTTGGCAGTGTATATTTATACGCTGCCAAGCCTGCTGGTGTTCATTCAGGAGGACGGCTGCTTGCGTTGTGGCCGAAACGTCGTGAGAATTATTTTATTATGTTTTAGGTTTATTATTTATTATTTCCATTCTACGTGACTTTACCGAAAGAACCAAGAAGATGAATCCCTGCAGTCACGAAAGAAGCTTCAAATCGAAATAAAATTCAGATCATTCAAGCGCCGGCTTTAGCGGTGGCTCCGCGTGGCTGCACTGCCAATCTGGGCACTGTGAAGGGAGCAGCGAGGGTTGACGGATCACACGCAGATGGGCTGTGAGACTCCCTTCCCGTGAGTGTCGAGGTGGAGCCATAGGAGAAGGCGGTACAGCGGAGTCTGTTGCTATCTTTCGGGGGATCGAGTGTTGCCCCTCGCATGATTCTTCAGGAGCTGTCGTCGTGACGTAGCTTATTGCAGCTGCTGGCACGTGCAGCGGAACTGGGACAGAAACGTCGGACGTAATTCCTAAGACCGCATGGTAAAATAAAGTTTGGTCATAATTAATAGAAAAACATTATTATTATTCTTCTTCTTGGTTCTTTCGGTAAAGTCACGTAGAATGGAAACAATAAAAAGAATAAAATAAAACATAATAAAATAATTCTCACGACGTTTCGGCCACAACGCAAGCAGCCGTCATCAGGTGAAGACCAGGTCTGTCGGAAAGCGAAACTGGGATAGAAACATCGGACGTAATTCCTAAGACCGCGTAATAAAAGAAAAAAATTGGTCATAAAGAATTAAAAAAACATTTTTATCATTATTATTTGTCGGTACTGACACATTGCTCCACTATATTCGCACCAGACGTCGACGGCCGCCTCTAGAGATGTAACGTGCAGCCCTTTATCAATCCACTGCTGGATGAAGGCCTGTGGGAGGTGGGGGGGGGTGTGGATAGAACGATTACGTGACTATACTTCACCACGCTGGTCATGCTGGATTTTGTTGTCGAAGTGGAATAACGATGAACAAAAATGACAATCCCCTAAACTCTTCAACAATGTCACAAGGAACCGCACAGTGATGGCCGACTCAACAAAACATTTGGCAGCACAACCTCATTAAATCCAAAACACTTTCAAGACGTAACATCAAAGCGGTAGTTTTTTTGTTCCCACTTCAAATGAGCCACTGAGAATTTGCCACTCACCTCCCACGCAGAGCCCTTGCAGAGGCAGCGGTTGGAAATTCGACATTGCCATGACTTCCCCACAAAGTGGTACAAATTTTATCGACCCCCGAATCATGATGATGATGATGGGCTGATTCAAATCCCGCTTTCCAATCACGATTTGAACTCGATGCGCTGAGACCACCCGGTTTTTATCGGAATTACTTTTAGATAATATATTTTATCGACCCCTGAATCATGATGATGATGATGGGCTGATTCAAATCCCGCTTCCCAATCACGATTTGAACTCGATGCGCTGAGACCACCCGGTTTTTATCGGAATTACTTTTAGATAATATATTTTATCGGCCCCTGAATCATGATGATGATGATGCGCTGATTCAAATCCCGCTTCCCAATCACGATTTGAACTCGATGCGCTGAGACCACCCGGTTTTTATCGGAATTACTTTTAGATCATATATTTTATCGACCCTGAATCATGATGATGATGATGGGCTGATTCAAATCCCGCTTCCCAATCACGATTTGAACTTGATGCGCTGAGACCACCCGGTTTTTATCGGAATTACTTTTAGATAATATATTTTATCGACCCCTGAATCATGATGATGATGATGGGCTGATTCAAATCCCGCTTCCCAATCACGATTTGAACTCGATGCGCTGAGACCACCCGGTTTTTATCGGATGTGCTTTTAGATAATAAAGGAAAAACTCCCGAACTTGTAAGTCAAATATATAAACATTGATTCTTGCAGTGTGTTGGGTTTTTTTGTTCTTTGGTGGAAGCTACAAACCAATCGCTGAACGATTCGGAGAAGTGACAATTTATTCAAGATTAATGTGCCGGTGCAGATGATGCCGATCATGATGATGATGATGATGCTGTAGTTTGCAAAAATCCGTGGGTGGACAGAAAATGTGGTCGATAACGAAACCCATTTATTTTGAGATGAGCGGTAAACGGGAAAAATACTGCGGTGTTTACAGTAAGCATGATAGATGCTCTGCAGGGCGCGAAATGTAATTTTAATGAACGAATTTAGAGACTGCGGACACTGAGGCCAGGGGCATCACGGGGTGACCCCACCCCCATCCGAACACAATCCAGCAGTCGGGTCATCATCGTCATGAATCAGCCATGATCAATCCACTGATGGATCAAGAAAATAATTTAAATTAGTAATGTGGCGCATTTAATCTGTGGGTGCCGTTTAGTGGGAAGCGACGAAATCAACAGAAACTGCTGGGTACACGGCCAAACCTGGGTGATGGGGGTGAAGGTCAATTTACTCACTCATTCAGCCACTCACTCACCCACTCACTCACCCACCCACCCACTCACTCACCCACCCATCCACTAACCAACTCACCCACCCACTCTTTCACTCAGTCGCTCGCTCGCTCGCCCACTCACTCACTCAGTCACCCACTCGCTCACTCACTCACCCACCCACTCCGTCACCCACCCACATAACCACCCATCCACTCACCAACTCACCTACTCACCCACTCACTCGATCACCCAACTACTTACCAATCCACTCACACACCCACTTACCCATCCACTCACCAACTCACCTACTCACCCACTCACTCGATCACCCACCCACTTACCCATCCACTCACACACCCATCCACTCACCAACTCACCTACTCACCCACTCACTCGATCACCCACCCACTTACCAATCCACTCACACAACCACTCATCCATCCACTCACCAACTCACCCACACACCCACCCACTCACCAATTCACCTACCCACCTACTCACTCGCTCAGCCACCCACTTACCAATCCACTCACTCGCTCACCCACCCACTTACCAATCCACTCACCCACTCATCCGCTCACCAACTCGTCCACTCACCCACCCATCCACCCACTCACCAATTCACCCACCTACCTACTCACTTGCTCAGCCACCCATTACCAATCCACTCACTCACCCATCCATCGACTCACCTATTCACCCACCCACCTACTCACTCGCTCAGCCACCACTTACCAATCCACTCACCCACTCATCCACTCACATATTCACCCACCTACCCACTCGCTCAGCCACCCACTCACCCATCCACACGCCCAGAACCTGCAGAGTAAACAGCCCGAAATGTAGGCGGGTGACAAAGTCCAGTCTAAAGAGGTTGATTTCTCAACATGGATTTTTTAAATCTCTCTCCCCATTCTCATCGCCGCGTTAGCGAAGGCGCAAAGCGTCGATCTCACAGCCTGAGACCCCCTGCTCGCCTTGTCAATGGCCCCATCGACCCCCTGCACCGACCGGGAGCCTTGACCCTCGGAGTTCTTCGACGGAGGCGATCCCAAGATCGCAGGCACCTTGTCGGGAGAGTCAAACCCCGGACGGGTCCTCTCGATATCCGCGGTCCGATTTAACACAGTACATACAATTCGTGATCTGATCCCATCTGCGAAGGACAATATTCCTGACATGCGATATCCCGGCGTCTACAAACTCAGATGTTCTTAGGTTTTTTCAGTAAAGTCACGTAGGTAAAAAATACAAATTATGTTGGCTAGACGTAATCACAAACCGCACCTCTCCATAATAAAGGCTCAGTCATTTGTTATGTAGTCTATTACCATCTACATGGCAGAACCGCACCTCTCCATAATAAAGGCTCAGTCTTTTGTTATGTAGTCTATTCATAGTCTCAAACCACACCTTACCATAATAATGAAAAGTGAGCCGTTCCTGGCCCTTCCCCCCCCCCTCAACCATTATATATACAGAGTGGTAGCTCTTGCAATCTCTAATTTACTTGATACAGCTGTCGGGCTGTGACGGTTCCACCTGAAGACGGAAGCTTGTGTTGCCTCCGAAACGTCGTGATTTTATTTGTATTTTTATTTTACTTTTATTAATTGTAATTTTTTACCTACGTGACTTTACCGAAATAACCTAAGAATATGAATCCTTGCAGTCACGAAAGCTTCAAATCTAAAACTAAGATGTGTCTGCGGCAGCAGTTGCATGGGGAAACTAAGCGACATGTCTCGGACCGTGTTCGTGAACACAAGCAGATCTGAAAACACGGCAGGACCAATACTTCTGCCGTCGCTGATCATTATTTGAACGCGGCTGGCTCACACGAATTAGATTTCTCTAAGACGATGGTACTTTTCAAGCATACTTGCTATCACAAAGATTCATTCATGAAGCCATCCATATATACAGACACAGACACAATTTCAACCGAGAGGATGGTTATACAACTCAGCAATCATTGGAAAGATGTCATCAACCACTTTGGGTCATGACTTGATTTGTGTTTTCTTGTCAACCTCCACCGTCAGCAGTGTGGGTGTGTGGAGCGAGGTGCAATGATTGCCTGGAGGCCCTTTTGATGGAGACCCACCAACTGCTTAGTTGATTCCTACATTAACATAAGCTGCCCCACCCATGCTGCTGACACACGTGACTTTGCCGATAGAACTAAAAAATATGAATTCCTGCAGTCACGAAAGTTTCAAGCCAAATAATAATAAAACATAGTTTAGTTTTTAAAAGTTAAGTCTGCAGAGACCCATAGACTCACACAGAGACCCATAAACTCACAGAGAGTCCCATAGACTCACACAGAGACCCATAGACTCACACAGAGAGCCATAGACTCACACGGAGAACCATAAACTCACAGAGAGACCCATAGACTCACACAGAGACCCACAAACTCACAGAGAGACCCATAGACTCACACAGAGACCCATAGACTCACACAGAGAGCCATAGACTCACACGGAGAACCATAGACTCACAGAGAGACCCATAGACTCACACAGAGACCCATAGACTCACACAGAGACTCATGAACTCACACAGAGACCCATAGACTCACACAGAGACCCATAGACTCACACAGAGGCCTACAGACTCACACAGAGACCCATAGACTCACACAGAGACCCATAGTCTCACACAGAGACCCATAGACTCACACAGAGACACATAGACTCACACAGAGACACATAGACTCACACAGAGACACATAGACTCACACAGAGGCCTACAGACTCACACAGAGACCCATAGACTCACACAGAGACCCATAGTCTCACACAGAGACCCATAGACTCACACAAAGACTCATGAACTCACAGAGAGACCCATAGACTCACACAGCACAGTGACCCATAGACTCACACAGAGACCCATAAACTCACAGAGAGACACATAGACTCAAACAGAGACCCATGAACTCACAGAGAGACCCATAGACTCACACAGAGACGCATACAGAGAGAGCCATAGACTCACACAGAGAACCATAGACTCACACAGAGACCCATAGACTCACACAGAGACCCATAGACTCACACAGAGACCCATACACTCACACAGAGACCCATAGACTCATACAGAGACCCATACACTCACAGAGAGACCTATCGACTCACACAGCAAAAAATGGCTCATAGACTCACACAGAGACTCATGAACTGACAGAGAGACCCATAGACTCACACAGAGACTAATTAACTCACAGAGAGACCCATAGACTCACACAGCACAGAGACCCATAGACTCACAGAGAGACCCATCAACTCACACGGAGACCCATGGACCTACCCTAACAGCACCCAGCACTCCAACGCCTCTCTCTCGATGACCCCAGCCCTCCCACATCCTGCGCCCATCCAACGGGACACATGTCAACGTCCTCACTTCTTCCCCTTTTATGTCGCGAGCCCGAGTTCAAAAGGGGGAACTTGGTTCTCTAAAATTATCACTCTCGGCCTCTCGCCTGCGCTGCTCCGACATCTGCCGAGGACACCAGTAAGCACGGCTGCAAGTATTCAATCGCGTCCTGTGAACGTCACGATTGTTGATGTTGTTGTTGTTGTTATTATTGCGAAATTCTAGATTTGAAGCTTTCATGACTGAGAGGATTCATACTCTTAGTTCGTTCGGTAAAGTCACGTAGGTACATTTTTTTAAATTATTTTATTAATTTTAAATTTCATTTTTTACCTACGTGACTTTACCGAAAGAACCAAGAATATTATTGTGCAATGACTCGATGCACAGCGCTTCAATGGGGAGATCCGGGGTGACCGGTTGCGAGGCACGATTTGAAGCTTTCGTGACTGCAGGAATCTAAAACTCTTTGGTTCTTTGCCCACCTGATGACGGACGCTTGTGTGTGTGCGCCCAAAACGTCGTGATTGATTTTATTGTTAAATCCTTTATATTAAGTTCGCTTGCTTGATTGCGTGCTTGCGTGCTTGCTTGCTTGCTTACGACCGTGCAAACCTTTCGGTCGTTTTTTAACCCACTTCCCGTGATCCAATCGAGCTGACATTTTCCACACAGACTCGTTGTGCGTGACAATTAATTTTCGTGAAATTTTTTTCCAAAATTTTACACTGTTTAGGAAAAGAATATATTTAATTACCAATTGCTTAATGCTGGCAGACAATCATTGACCCATAGGTGGCAGCCATCTCAAGCCAGAGGACGAGAGGACTCTAGCCGCCACGCATATAAAGGATTTATAGTGAAAAACTTTGTTTTTACGGGTTAATTTTTTAAATCCTTATATTAAGTTCACTTGCTTGCTTGCTTACGACCGTGCAGACCTTTCGGTCGTTTTTTAACCCACTTCCCGTGTCCAATCGAGCTGACATTTTGCACACAGACTCGTTGTGCGAGACAATTAATGTTCGTGAAAAAAAAAATCCAAAATTTACACTGTTTAGGGAAAACAAATTAAATATTTAATTACCAATTGTTTAATACTGCAGACAATCATCTGACCCATAGGTGGCAGCCATCTCAAGCCAGAGGACGAGGGACTCTAGCCGCCACGCATATAAAGGATTTAGAGTGAAAACTTTGTTTTTACGGGTATATTTTACCTACGTACTTTTACCAGAT
>MU249632.1:4225763-4285763 GCA_018977245.1 Lethenteron camtschaticum
ACACAGAGAGACGTACTCACACACACACAGAGACACACACACACAGAGACACACACACACAGAGACTCTCACAGACACACACAGAGAGACGTACTCAAACACACACAGAGAGACGTACTCACACACACACAGAGACACACACACACAGAGACACACACACACACAGAGACGTACTCACACACACACAGAGAGACGTACACACACACACAGAGAGACGTACTCACACACACACACAGAGACGTACTCACACACACACAGAGAGACGTACTNACACACACACACAGAGAGACGTACTCACACACACACAGAGAGACGTACTCACACACACACAGAGAGACGTACTCACACACACACAGAGACGTACTCACACACACAGAGACGTACTCACACACACACACACAGACGTACTCACACACACACAGAGACACACAGACACACACACAGAGACACACACACACACACACAGAGACACACACACACACAGAGACACACACAGAGAGACACACACACAGAGAGACACACACACACAGAGACGCACTCACACACACAGAGAGACGTACTNACACACACACACACAGAGAGACGTACTCACACACACACACACAGAGACGTACTCACACACACACAGAGACGTACTCACACACACACACAGAGACGCACTCACACACACACACAGAGACGCACTCACACACACACACAGAGACGCACTCACACACACACAGAGACGCACTCACACACACACAGAGACGCACTCACACACACACACAGAGACGTACTCACACACACACATAGAGAGAGACACACACACACAGAGAGACGTACACACACACACACACGGAGAGAGACGTACACACACACACAGAGACGCACACACACACACAGAGACGTACTCACACACACACAGAGAGACGTACTCACACACACACAGAGAGACGTACACACACACACAGAGAGACGTACACACACACACACAGAGACGCACACACACACACAGAGACGTACTCACACACACACAGAGACGTACTCACACACAGAGACGTACTCACACACACACACAGAGACGTACTCACACACACACAGAGACCTACTCACACACACACACACAGACACACACACACACAGAGACACACACACACACACAGAGACCTACTCACACACACACACAGAGACGTACTCACACACACACACAGAGACCTACTCACACACACACACAGAGACACACACACACACACNGAGACGTACTCACACACACACACACAGAGACACACACACACACACACAGAGACGTACTCAAACACACAAACAGACGTACTCACACACACACAGAGACGTACTCACACACACACACAGAGACGTACTNACACACACACACACAGAGACGCACTCACACACACACACAGACGTACTCACACACACACAGAGACGTACTCACACACACACAGAGAGACGTACTCACACACACACACAGACGTACTCACACACACACACAGAGACGTACTCACACACACACACAGAGACGTACTCACACACACACACAGAGACGTACTCACACACACACAGAGACGTACTCACACACACACACAGACGTACTCACACACACACAGAGACGTACTCACACACACACAGAGACGTACTCACACACACACAGAGACGTACTCACACACACACACACACNGAGACGTACTCACACACACACAGAGACGTACTCACACACACACAGAGACGTACTNACACACACACACAGACGTACTCACACACACACACAGACGTACTCACACACACACAGAGACGTACTCACACACACACACAGAGAGTCGCACACACACACACAGACGTACTNACACACACACACACAGAGACGTACTCACACACACACACAGAGACGTACTCACACACATACACAGAGACGCACTCACACACACACAAAGACGTACTCACACACACACACAGACGTACTCACACACACACACAGAGACGTACTCACACACACACAGAGAGACGTACTCACACACACACACAGACGTACTCACACACACACAGAGACGTACTCACACACACACAGAGACGTACTCACACACACACACAGAGACGTACTCACACACACACAGAGACGTACTCACACACACACACAGACGTACTCACACACACACAGAGACGTACTCACACACACACAGAGAGACGTACTCACACACACACAGAGACGTACTCACACACACACACAGAGACGTACTCACACACACACAGAGACGTACTCACACACACACAGAGAGTCGCACACACACACACAGACGTACTNACACACACACACACAGAGACGTACTCACACACACACACAGACGTACTCACACACACACAGAGACGTACTCACACACACACACAGANAGTCGCACACACACACACAGACGTACTCACACACACACACAGAGACGTACTCACACACACACACAGAGACGTACTCACACACACACAGAGACGCACTCACACACACACAAAGACGTACTCACACACACACACAGACGTACTCACACACACACACAGAGACGTACTCACACACACACACACACAGAGACGTACACACACACAGAGACGTACTCACACACACACACAGAGACGCACTCACACACACACAAAGACGTACTCACACACACACAGAGACGCACTCACACACACACAGAGACGCACTCACACACACACNTAGAGAGAGACTCACACACACACAGAGACGTACTCACACACACACACAGAGACGCACTCACACACACACACAGAGACGCACTCACACACACACAGAGAGAGACTCACACACACACACAGAGACGTACTCACACACACACAGACGCACTCACACACACACAGAGACGTACTCACACACACACACAGACGTACTCACACACACACAGAGACGTACTCACACACACACAGACGCACTCACACACACACATAGAGAGAGACTACACACACACACACACAGAGACGTNCACACACACACACACAGACGTACTCACACACACACACAGACGTACACACACACACACAGACGTACTCACACACACAGAGAGACGTACTCACACACACACACCGAGACGCACTCACACACACACAGAGACGTACTCACACACACACAGAGACGTACTCACACACACACACACAGACGTACTCACACACACACACACACAGAGACGTACTCACACACACACACAGAGACGTACTCACACACACACACAGAGAGACGCACTCACACACACACAGAGACGTACTCACACACACACAGAGACGNACACACACACACACAGAGACGCACTCACACACACAGAGAGAGATGTACTCACACACACACAGAGACGTACTCACACACACACACAGAGACGTACTCACACACACACACAGACGTACTCACACACACACACAGAGACGTACTCACACACACACAGAGACGTACTNACACACACACACAGACGTACTCACACACACAGAGACGTACTCACACACACACAGAGACGTACTCACACACACACACACAGACGTACTCACACACACACACAGAGACGTACTCACACACACAGAGAGACGTACTCACACACACACACAGACGTACTCACACACACACAGACGTACTCACACACACACACAGACGTACTCACACACACACACAGAGACGTACTCACACACACACACAGAGAGACGTACACACACACAGAGACGTACTCACACACACACACAGACGCACACACACACACAGAGACGTACTCACACACACACACAGACGTACTCACACACACACAGACGTACTCACACACACACAGAGACGTACTCACACACACACACAGACGTACTCACACACACACACAGACGTACTCACACACACACACACAGAGACGTACTCACACACACACACACAGACGTACTCACACACACACAGAGACGTACTCACACACACACACAGACGCACACACACACACACAGACGTACTNACACACACACACAGAGACGNACACACACACACACACACAGACGTACTCACACACACAGAGGTGTTGCAGTCGAAACGTCGTGAGAATTTTATTGTTTTATATTTTTATTATTTATTTTTATTTTAAATTTTCTTTCTGTGGATTTCACACCTGATGATGATTGCTGCTTGTGTCGCAGTCGAAACGTCGTGAGAATTTTTATTGTTTAATATTTGTATTATTCTATCATTTCCCTTCTACGTGACTTTACCGAAAGAACCAAAAAGATGAATCCCTGCAGTCACGAAAGCTTTAAATCGAACTTTCTCAGTAGCATCGTTGGTTCAAGCAAAGCGCGGCTCTACTGCTGATGAGACACCGCAAGTCGAAGCCGCCTCTTGTCTATCAATGTTTGGCAGTTCACGAGGAATCGTTGATTCAAGCAAAGCCCGGCTTTACTGCTGATGAAACACCGAATATCAAAACCGGGTCTTGCCTATAAACGTTAATTAAAGCGAAGCCTGACTCGACTGTTGATGACACACCGAATGTGTCTCATCAGAGTGTTGCTTTTTTAATTAGAACCAACGCTGCTGAAATTATGAACACTCAGAAGGCCGCGTAGCTGATGGGATGAGTCAAACATTTCATTTTTTTTCGTGGAGGGATACACATGGGAAGGTGCAGTCATCGTTTGCCATCCCTCGAGGCAAGAGCTATCGGCACGTTTGACTTTCGTCGACTGACCACGAGCTGATTCCATCATCACGCCATCTCCTCCTCGGCGGGACACGTCCTCGCGCGCCGCGCTCCATCCCTCGGCTGCCGCTCCGTGCTTAGTCTCGACCGTCGGGCGTCCATCGTAGCCCACTCGCTTCCCCCCCCCGCCCCCCCCCCGCCCCTCCCCTCCTCCTTCCTCCCCGCCTCCCTCCCCCCCTCCCCCCCCCTCCCCCTCCGCCCTCCCCGCCTCTCCCTTCCCCCCCCTCCCCCCCCGCCCCTCCCCCGCCTCCCTCCTCCTCCCCCCCGCCCTCCCCTCTGCCCTTCCCCCCGCCCCTCCCCCCCGCCCTCCTCCCTGCCCCTCCCCTTGCCCCTCCCCCTGCCCTCCCCCCCGCCCTCTCCCTCCGCCCCTCCCCCCGCCCCTCCCTCTCCCCCGCCCCTCCCCGCCGCCCTCCCCGCCTCTCCCTCCCCGCCCCCCCCGCCCCTCCCCCCCCGCCCCTCCCTCCCACCCCTCCCCCCACCCCTCCCCCCACCCCTACCCCCACCCCTCCCCCCCACCCCTNCCCCCCGCCCCTCCCCCCCACCCCTACCCCCCGCCCCTCCCCCCCCGCCCCCCGCGTGCTCGTTTCTTGTCCTTCCCCCGTCTCCCCTGACGAGCTTGTCTCCGCACGGCGCGAAATAAGTTCAACAGCCACAGACAATGCGGAGAGCAAGGCGAGGTGGGGGCGGTGGTGGGGGTGGTGGGGGAGGGGCGGAGGGGAGGGCGGGGGGGAGGGGCGGGGGGGGGAGGGGCTGGGTGGGGGGGCTCGCTCACAATGACCCGGGCGAGGAGAGAGAGAGAAAGCGTCGCGGTTGTAAAAAAATCCCCCACGGTAATTGACGGAGATGCTAAAATAAGTGTGGGTGGCAGGGGGGGGGGTGACNGGGGGGTGGGGGGGGTCACGGCAAGATCACCCCCCCACTCCGTTAGCTCTTCCTATAAATGTCAAGCAGCGTGTGAGAGGAGAGGCGGGATGAGAGGTGATGGGAGAGAGAGGGGTAGAGAGGGAGGGGTAGAGAGAGGGGGTAGAGAGGGAGGGGTAGAGGGAGGGGTAGAGAGAGAGGGGGTAAGAGAGAGGGGGTAGAGGGAGGGGTAGAGAGAGAGGGGGTAGAGAGAGGGTAGAGAGGGAGGGGGTNGAGAGAGAGGGGTAGAGAGAGAGGGGGTAGAGAGGGAGAGGGTAGAGAGACGGGGTAGAGAGAGAGAGGGGGTAGAGAGAGAGAGGGGGTAGAGAGAGAGGGGGTAGAGAGAGAGGGGGTAGAGAAGGGGGAGAGGNGAGGGGGTAGAGAGGGGGGGTAGAGAGAGGGGGTAGAGAGAGAGGGGTAGAGAGGGAGAGGGTAGAGAGACGGGGTAGAGAGAGAGGGGGTAGAGAGAGAGAGGGGGTAGAGAGAGAGGGGGTAGAGAGAGAGGGGGTAGAGAGAGGGGGGAGAGAGAGAGGGGTAGAGAGANGGGGTAGAGAGGGAGGGGTAGAGAGANGGGGGAGAGGGAGGGGGGAGAGAGAGAGGGGGGAGAGAGAGAGGGTAGAGAGAGAGGGGTAGAGGGGGGGGGAGAGAGGGGGTAGAGAGGGAGGGGGGAGAGAGGGGTAGAGAGGGAGGGGGTAGAGAGAGGGGGTAGAGAGAGAGAGAGGGGGTAGAGAGAGAGAGGGGTAGAGAGAGAGGGGGTAGAGAGAGAGGGGGTAGAGAGAGAGAGGGGGTAGAGAGAGGGGGTAGAGAGAGGGGGTAGAGAGANGGGGTAGAGAGANGGGGTAGAGAGGGAGGGGTAGAGAGGGAGGGGTAGAGAGAGGGGGTAGAGAGAGAGAGGGGAGAGAGAGGGGTAGAGAGAGGGGGTAGAGAGAGAGAGAGGGGGTAGAGAGAGGGGGTAAGAGGGGGTAGAGAGGGAGGGGTAGAGAGANGGGGTAGAGAGGGGTAGAGAGAGGGGTAGAGAGGGAGGGGGTAGAGAGAGGGGTAGAGGGAGGGGTAGAGAGAGGGGGTAGAGAGGGGTAGAGAGGGAGGGGGTAGAGAGGAGGGGGTAGAGAGAGGGGGTAGAGAGAGGGGGTAGAGAGGGAGGGGGTAGAGAGGGGGTAGAGAGGGAGGGGGTAGAGAGGGAGGGGGTAGAGAGAGGGGGTAGAGAGGAAGGGGGTAGAGAGTGGGGGTAGAGAGGAGGGGTAGAGAGGGGGGGTGTGTTTGAGTACGTCTCTCTGTGTGTGTCTGTGAGAGTACGTCTCTGTGTGTGTGTGTGAGTGCGTTTCTGTGTGTGTGTGTGTCTCTCTGTGTGTGTGTGTCTCTCTGTGTGAGTACGTCTCTGTGTGTGTGTGTGTCTCTCTGTGTGTGTGTGTCTCTCNGTGTGNGTGTGTGTCTCTGTGTGTCNCTGTGTGTGTCNGTGTGTGTGTGTGTCTCTGTGTTGTCTCTGTGTGTGTCTCTGTGTGTGTGTGTGNCTCNCNGTGTGTGTGTGTGTCTCTCTGTGTGTGTGTGTGTCTCTGTGTGTGTGTCTGTGTCTCTGTGTCTCNGTGTGTGTGTGTGTGTCTCTCTGTGTGTGTCTCTCTCTGTGTGTCTCTGTCNCTGTGTGTGTCTCTGTGTCTCTGTGTGTGTCTCTCNGTGTGTGTGTCTGTGTGTGAGTCTCTGTGTGTCTGTGTGTGTGTCTCTGTGTGTGTGTGTGTGTGTCTCNGTGTGTGTGTGTCNNTGTGTGTCTGTGTGTGTCTCTGTGTGTGTGTCTGTGTGTGTGTCTCTGTGTGTGTCTCTCNGTGTGTGTGTGTGTCACCCTCTCTGTGTGTGTGNCTCTGTGTGTCTCTGTGTGTCTCTCTGTGTCTGTGTGTGTGTCTGTGTGTGTGTGTCTCTCTGTGTGTGTGNGTCTCTCTGTGTGTGTGTGTCTCTCTGTGTGTCTCTCTGTGTGTGTGTCTCTCGTTGTGTGTGCGTGTCTCTCTCTGTGTGTGTCTCTGTGTGTGTGTGTGTCTCTCTGTGTGTGTCNCTCTGTGTGTGTGTGTGTCTCTGTTGTGTTGTCTGTGTCTGTGTGTGTCNGTGTGTGTGTCTGTCTGTGTGTGTGTTTCNCNNTGTGNGNGTGTGNGTCTGTGAATGTGTCTGTGTCNCGTGTGTGTCTCTCTGTGTGTGTCTCTCTGTGTTGTTCTGCTCTGTGTGGTGTGTGTCTCGTGTGTGNGTGTGTCTCTCTGTGTGTGTGAGAACGCACGTTGAACTTCTTTCACACCGCACGTAGCCAACCGCGTCAGTCGGAGGGGTGCCGGCGTAACACTTTGCCACACACAACAGAGAAGTCAGGGAACCTTGCAGCCCTGTCGCGTTCAAGGCCTGATCGGCGGTTGAGGAACGAGGGAGGCTGGAGACCCCCTTAGCCCTCGAGTGTATGTTGCATTGCACCAAACCCCGAAGGCTTTCTGGGGTGGGCGGTTTGAGGAAATTTGATTCGATATTCTAAGGTTTTTACGGTAAAGTCCTGTAGGTAAAAAGTAAAAAAAATTAATAAAAGTAAAATAAAATAAAAATAAAAATGTTTCGATTGAACACAAGCGATCATATGTCAAACGTCTGATTTTTTTTATTTACTTTTATAATTTAATTTTACCTAGTGACACCGAAAAAAACCTAAGAAATGACTTGCATCACGAAAGTCAAATCTACATGATTCGCCTTTATAGTCTTATATTATTGTTGGAGAGGTTACGCGGGGTGGGGGTCGGGAGTGGAAACCCAACCTCAAATGAAAGCTAATGTGTACAAAGCACATTTCATCTCACACGGGACCCCCCCCCCCCCANCCCCTCCCCCTCCTCGCTATAATCCCGGATAAACACACAATAAACGCGGATACATTTTCCAGTCCTCCTGAATGTTACGTGGCCGGGCCGTCGGAGGGATCGCAGCAGCAAGCAGAAGAGCAGCAGCAGCAGCAGCAGCAGCAGTACAGGAGCAGCAGCAGGAGCACAGCAGCAGGAGCAGCAGCACAGCATCAGCAGCAGGAGCACAGCAGCAGCAGCAGCAGAGCAGCAGCAGCAGCACAGCAGCAGGAGCAGCAGCATAGCAGCAGCAGTAGCAGAAGATGCAGCAGCAGCGGCAGCACAGCAGTAGCAGCAGCAGTAGCAGAAGATGCAGCAGCAGCAGTAGCAGCAGCAGTAGCAGAAGATGCAGCAGCAGCGCAGCAGCAGCAGCATCAAGGCAGCACAGCAAGAACAGCAGCAGCAGTAGCAGAGCAGCAGCAGCAGCAGAGGCAGCACAGCAGCAACAGCAGTAGCACAGCAGTAGCAGCAGTAGCACAGCAGCAGCCAGCAGCACAGCAGTAGCAGCAACAGCAGCACAGGACAGCAGCAGCAGCAGAGCAGCAGCAGCAGCAGTAGCACAGCACAGCAGCAGCACAGCAGCAGCGGCAGCAGCAGTACAGCAGTAGCAGCAGCAGTAGCAGCAGCAGTAGCAGCAGAGGCAGCAGCAGCAGCGGCAGCAGCAGCAGCAGAGGCAGCAGCAGCAGCAGTAGCAGCAGTAGCAGCAGCAGCAGCAGAGGCAGCAGCAGCAGCAGTAGCAGCAGAGGCAGCAGCAGCAGCGGCAGCAGCAGCAGCAGAGGCAGCAGCAGCAGCGGCAGCAGTAGCAGCAGTAGCAGCAGCAGCAGCAGAGGCAGCAGCAGCAGCAGCAGCAGCAGCAGAGGCAGCAGCAGCAGCGGCAGCAGCAGCAGAGGCAGCAGCAGCAGCAGTAGCAGCAGTAGCAGCAGTAGCAGCAGCAGCAGCAGCAGCAGAGGCAGCAGCAGCAGCAGAGGCAGCAGCAGCAGCAGAGGCAGCAGCAGCAGCAGAGGCAGCAGCAGCAGAGGCAGCAGCAGCAGCAGAAGATGCAGCAGAAGATGCAGCGGCAGCAGCAGATGTAGCAGCAGATGCAGCAGCAGCAGAATATGTAGCAGCAGAATATGCAGCAGCAGCGGCAGCAGTAGCAGCAGCAGAGGCAGCAGAGGCGCATCAGCAGAGGCGCATCAGTAGCACGGGCCGCTGGAGCCTCCGCTTCTGTATTACCGGGAGCTACGTGGCCACAGAAATCATCAGCGTCATCCGCGGCGCTTCAGTAGGCGCTTCAGCCGCTGGAGCCGCTTCCGTATTAGAAGCCGCGGGGGCAGTGGCCACATGATCATCATCATCAGCAGGGGTGGGGAACCTTCTTCTGAAGTTGGAATATAAAATCAGCGGCCATACAAAATTATCAACAAAATTAGCATAGGCAGAATTATCAACCCATACGATGGGCTGGAACTGCTTCTGGCGAGGCGTGTGATGATGTGAGCCGGTGTTGATGATGTTGCTGCTCTACTCGCAACTGCTTTTCCAGGTTTGCTCCGAGATTTATTCTAGTTCAAGTTCATTGATTAGGTACAGAGCCCTGTGAGCCATTCGGCTCTTGAATCGGGTGCAACCGCAACAAACAAAAAACAAAAACATGAACAAAAAACATCTTAAAGTGAATATGTGACGAGTGCAAACTGAAAATCCAAGAAATGACAGCGAAATATTGCAGAAAAAAGCACCGTACACCGACGCTGTGTGCAAAAATCCCAGTGGGATGCAAGTCAAACAACCAACAACAACAACCACAAGACAACTTAGATTAAGGCCATCAGTCTAACTCTGTACAACAATAAACAAACATGGCTAAACCAATACACTTTCGAAATCACGAAAATAAAGCCATGAAAGCAATGAAACAGTGATCATAGGAACTGTGACGGAATTTTCACAATAAACTACATAAACAACACGTACTACCAAAACCCTGCAGCCGTAGCTGGCTGCATGAGTCACTCCACAACAGCAGCAGGAGCATAAATCTGAGTATTATAATTTTTTCAATGCACCTTTAAGATCAATTTCGAGTGCCGCCTGCGGTTGCTTTGGCAGGGCCAGAGACCCAAATGATTTCGCGGTTCTCATACGGNCCCCACCCACTGATCGAGATTGACAAACGCATTTCTTGAGAACTGCCGATTGCAGCCGTCGTTGCTATTATGTTAAATTTGTATTATTTTATTATTTCCCTTCTACGTGACTTTACCGAACGAACCAAGAAGAAGTCGTCGTTGTTGTGTTTAGTTTGGTGTCCTTCCCTGCGCCCGGCGCCTCTGATGAGCGCGCTTTGCTACGAACGGAGCAAAAGAAGGTCGACACAAAGACAAAAGTCCCCGTATAGCCTTAACAAACTGTTGGGCAAAGTGCTGTTAGCGAGCACCTATGAAGGCCGGCACGGCACGCGAGGGGGTGGGTGGCCAGCACCACGCCCGGCCGCCTTTGTCCCCTAGCGACGATGTTTACACATCACGCTAGGTACTCATTTTGAGGCTGAGTAGACCTAGGGGAGACCCAGGACCGGTTTAGATAATCGTGACCGGTGTTGGCCGTGAACGGGAATCAATCACACATTGACTCACTCCCAGCCATACACACTCACTCACACACTCACACTCACCCATACTCACTCACACACTCACATTCACTCACTCTCACCCATACTCACACACTCACTAACCCATACTGACCATACTCACTCACACACTCACATTCACTCACTCCCACCCATACTCACTCAATCACACATTGACTCACTCCCAGCCATACACACTCACACACTCACACTCACCCATACTCACTCACACACTCACATTCACTCACTCTCACCCATACTCAACTCACTAACCCATACTGACCATACTCACTCACACACTCACATTCACTCACTCCCACCCATACTCACTCAATCACACATTGACTCAATCCCACCCATACACACTCACACACTCACACTCACCCATACTCACTCACACACTCACATTCACTCACTCCCACCCAAACTCAACTCAACTGACACGATGAGAACGCTCAAACTCCAAACAGGCATCGGTCCGGGTCCACTATCGATCCTCCGTGGTGGATCATAGTCCAACGAGTTTCGCGCATGGAAGGTCCCAAGGGGCCGCAGAGACATTTCATAGCCACGAGCTTCTGGTTTGTGTATTCACAGCCTCTGGGGGGGGGGGGGGAAGTGACCGCCGCTTTTCCACTCCTCATTTCAGGATCAGCCTGACCTCGTAAAGTGAAAAGTCGTTCAGATTTTATGTCGCCTGATTCTAGGCGCGGTGCGCTAACTGCTGCGTCCACCGCTCACCAAAAACAGGCTAAAGGGGCCGACCATAAATGACGTCACGCGATTTTGGACGATTTTTTANCCCCCCCCCCCTCGTAACACGGCGTCACAAAAAGTGCGACTAAGAGAGAGAGAGAACGACTCAGAGAGAGAGAGAACGACTCAGAGAGAGAGAGAGGACGACTCAGAGAGAGAGGACGACTCAGGAGAGAGAGAGGACGACTCAGAGAGAGAGAGGACGACTCAGAGAGAGAGGACGACTCAGAGAGAGAGAAGAACGACTCAGAGAGAGAGGACGACTCAGTGAGAGAGAGAGAGGACGACTCGAGAGAGAGAGGACGACTCAGAGAGAGAAGACGACTCAGAGAGAGAGAGGACGACTCAGAGAGAGAGAGGACGACTCAGAGAGAGAGAGGACGACTCAGAGAGAGAGGACAACTCAGAGAGAGAGAGGACGACTCAGAGAGATAGAGGACGACTCAGGAGAGAGAGGACGACTCAGAGAGAGAGAGGACGACTCAGAGAGAGAGGACGACTCAGAGAGAGAGGACGACTCAGAGAGAGGACGACTCAGAGAGAGAGAGACTCAGAGTGAGAGAGAACGACTCAGAGAGAGAGGACGACTCGAGAGAGAGAGAACGACTNAGAGAGAGAGGACGACTCAGAGAGAGAGNGACGACTCNGGAGAGAGAGAGGACGACTGAGAGAGGACGACTCGGAGAGAGAGAGAGGACGACTCAGAGAGAGAGGACGACTCAGAGAGAGAGGACGACTGAGAGAGAGGACGACTGAGAGAGAGAGAGAACGACTCAGAGAGAGAGACGACTCAGAGAGAGAGAGAGGACGACTCAGAGAGAGAGAGNGAGGACGACTCACACATAGAGAAGAGAGGACGACTCAGAGGAAGAGGACGACTCAGGGAGAGGACGACTCAGAGAGAGGACGACCAGAGAGAGAGAGAGACGACTCAGAGAGATAGAGGACGACTGGAGAGAGAGGACACCAGAGAGAGAGGGGACGACTCAGAGAGAGAGAGAAAGGACGACTCAGAGAGGAAGAGGAGCTGGAGAGAGAGGGACGATCAGAGAGCGNGAGGAGGGAGCACAGTCGGGGGGTCGGGGCCGACGATCGAAAGGTGGTTGAGGTGGTGAGTTGGTGGGTGGAGGAGGTGGTGAGAGAGTGAGAATGTGAGAATGGAGGTGGATGAGTGGCTTGCCCAAGAAGGTGGTGGTGGTGAGGAGGTGAATTCGATTTGGTTTTTGGGAGTTTGAAATGTAACCTTGTAACTATTGAGTTGCGGGATAATATCTCAAGTTGGACTCCGTTGTAGGAAATTCCATTTGAAATCGTAATTGAACGGTGTGGACGTAAACTCCGCACTGTAACAACAACGACGACAAACCAAATCGCCGTACAGATTGTAAGTGATCCAGATCGAACTGCGGATCGTAATAAGTTAAGCTTTTCCTGATGTTTTATATATTAATATATAGCCGTATCAGAGATTCTATTAATGTGAGGGTGCCACTCATCATATGTACATGGGAATGTGTGGTGGCTTCAGGTTTCTGGGAAGTTGTTGCCTCAATTTTGCGTAAAAATCGACAGCTGAGACGATGTATTCACAGGGGACAGGGCCCCTATACTGCTTGTGTGTTGACTCGTGAACTCTCCAATTGCTTCGGGTACTCGGTGAATACCGAGAGATTCCCCTCTAACTCGAGAGGCGGCTGCGGTGGGGAGTGCCGTGATCTCGGAAATTACAACGTTGAGTTTTGAGTGGCAATGATCCACACTCGGTATTCTTAAATGAATAATAAAGACTTGGGTGGGTGAGGAGAAAAAAATATCTTATTTGCTGACAGTATAATATATTGCTTTTTGGGGTCTATCGATTTGCTTTTACATCCTTGTGTGTGTGTGACGCGTAATTGCCGCTTTCTGACTGCAAGCCGCTTGGGAAAGTTTTCGGTGCGCTTTCAACTCGTTATTAAAGTTAGCCGTAACAGGCTGTTTTGGGGAGGCAAACGCTGTTTGTGATTGTGCCACCCTTGTAACGTGGGAGAACACGGTGACTCGTAGCATGGTCAAGGGGGTGGTTCTATCAGCGGTGTGATTCGTCGTAGAGTTGTGGAGTCAAAGCTACGCAAATGATCTGGCACAAAAGTGTGTATCGTTAGGGACCGTCCATCATCCAACTGGAGCCGATCAAATCGTCGCGCGGTGTGCAGGCGTTTTTTTAACGGCCCGGTAAATACAGCAAAAATGTTTGTTTTTTATTCGCGGGGCTGGATTAGCCCACTGGCTTACGAGGCCTTAGGCCCTCCGTTTGTGTTGACGGCGAGCGATTACATAATTTGTGACTGCCACAGCCGCGGGACAAAAGTTAGTTTGAATAAAGTAGCGTGTCGAGTGATTTAATGTTTGATTACATTTACCTTGAGTCGAATAAATATTAATTTTTTTACAGAGGAAAATTAATAAGTATGTTTGACTTATTTTGTTGGCAGTATATAATACATAGGAACGTCACACCTGTTAACCTTAGGCCTCTCTTCTTAACCTTGCTCTGGTATTAGAACACATTGGGCCAGATCATTATTACATGTCATGAATGCTTTTTTGCATGTTAAGAATATTTTTGAATGTAAAATGCACTGTGTACACAGTATACACACACACAGTTTTGATGTTAACAAGTGACTGTTGTGCTATATGAGTTAAAATGTTTTTTTCGTATATTTTTTATGCCACTTTATTTTGCGAACGATTCTTGGATTGTGGAAGAAAAAAAAAGTTGTTTCCTGTGAAATCCAATAAAGTAAAAAAATGCTCTGAAAAAAAAGAGAGAGACAACTCAGAGAGAGAGGACGACTCNGAGAGAGAGAGAGAGAAGACGACTCAGAGAGAGAGGGCGACTCAGAGAGAGAGAGAAAGGACGACTCAGAGAGAGAGATATGACGGAGGAGGAGGAACCACAGACGCGGAGTGGCAGCAGCAACAGCAGCAGAGGGCACGCTCAAAGGGTCCGGCGCTACCAGTTGTCAACCCATTGCCCGAGCTCTGCGGTTCTATCGCTCTACGAAGCAGTTTACGGAGAACTGCCGATTGGCTCCTACACGCGGGAGAGGCACCACGCTTGTGAACGAGGGGGGCGAACAAACTTGATCTGAAGCCTCTTCTTGTTTCTTTCGGTAAAGTCACGTAGAATGGAAATAATAAAATAATAAAAATAAACATAATAAAATAATTCTCACGACGTTTCGGCCACAACGCAAGCAGCCGTCCTCAGGTGAAGAACAGGTCTGTGGCCGAAACGTCGTGAGAATTATTTTATTATGTTTTATTTTTATTCTTTATTATTTCCATTCTACGTGACTTTACGGAAAAACCAAGAAGATGAATCCCTGCAGTCACGAAAGCTTTAAATCGAAATTCATCTGAAGCTTCGTGACTCACCAATTACTCTTTGGTCTTCGTGCGTCACGAGAAAAAAATAAATAAATAATAATAATACGACGTTTCGATTGCAACACAAGAACCCTCATCAGGTACACAGACAGAGAGACGCACAAAAACAAAGATCCCCCGTATAGCCTTAACAGACTGTGCGTATTCGCTGTTAGCGAGCACATGAAGCGGAACTACACGAGGGGTGGTGGCCANCACCACGCCCGACCGCCTTTGTTCCCCAGTGCGATGTTTACGCACCGCACCAGGTACTCATTTGAGGCTCGACCAGGGGAGGGCCCGGGACCGGTTCAGCATACCAGGTGTGACAGCGGGAATCGAACCCGGTCTGGTATAGCGCAGCGAGCCACCGTGCACCACCGCTCCCCACACACAACTNACACAACTCTATCCCACAAAGGAACAGATGGAGATCATCTTCTTGGTTCTTTCGGTAAAGTCACGTAGAAGGGAAGTAATAAAATAATAAAATAAAATTCTCACGACGTTTCGGCCACAACGCAAGCAGCCGTCCTCAGGTGAAGAACAGGTCTGTCGAGAAGACAGCGTCTGAATGACAACCCCAGGCTTGGAGCGTCTTTTTTAAATTCTTTATATTAAGTTCGCTTGCTTGCTTACGACCGTGCAAACCTTTCGGTCGTTTTTAACCCACTTCCCGTGATCCAATTGAGCTGACATTTTGCACACAGACTCGTTAATGTTCATGAAAAATTTTTTCCNAAATTTTACACTGTTTAGGGAAAACAAATTAAATATTTAATTACCAATGTTTAATACTGCAGACAATCATCTGACCCATAGGTGGCAGCCATCTCAAGCCAGAGGACGAGAGGACTCTAGCCGCCACGCATATAAAGGATTTAGAGTGAAAAACTTTTTTTACGGGTTTACTTATTTAAGCTGGGTTGGAGGGGGGAGAGCGCCTTGACAAAATAATTTCATATCAAGAGGAATTTAGCATATTTATGGGAAATGCATAGGAGGTGGGCTGGGGCTTTCAAAGTCATAGTATGTCCATGCATTATGCAGGATTAGCAGCATCAAAGGGAGGGGGTAAGGGGTAGCATTACAAAGGGAGGGAATGTTAATATCATGCATTCCCTGTGG
Source organism: Lethenteron camtschaticum (assembly GCA_018977245.1). Taxonomy (NCBI): domain Eukaryota; kingdom Metazoa; phylum Chordata; class Hyperoartia; order Petromyzontiformes; family Petromyzontidae; genus Lethenteron; species Lethenteron camtschaticum. The sequence continues at coordinate 4,242,140 of MU249632.1, forward strand.
AGAGCACAAGATACACAGTCAATGCCAGTGAGTGGACTGCGGTCTGCAAGTCACCGTAAACGTGAACAACAATCAGTTAAGATCCGATGGAGATTCGTGCACAATGGGCTGTACCGCCTTTCCGGAGAAGGGGGAGGCATGCGCCATCTCTGTGTGGTCCACCAACCCTCGCCACTGTCAACACGTCTGCTGGATCACAAGCAGCGTGACATGCGCCAGCGTAGCCACCCAGATAGTGGTGGTGATGGTGGTGGTGTTGGTGGTGATGGTGGTGATGGTGGTGATGGTGGTGGTGGTGGTGATGATGGTGGTGANGGTGGTGGTGGTGGTGATGGTGGTGGTGATGGTGGTGGTGGTGATGGTGGTGGTCAATATAGTGGTGGTGGTGGTGAGGGTGTGGAGGTCAATATAGTGGTGGTGGTGGTGGTGATGACGGTAGTGGTGGTGGTGAGGGTGGTGGTTGTCAATATAGTGGTGGTGGTGGTGTTGGTGGTGATGATGATGGTGGTGGTGGTCAATATAGTGGTGGTGGTGGTGGTTGGTGAAGATGTTGATGATAGTGATGATGGTGGTGGAGGTGTTTGTTGTGGTGCATGAGGACGTGGAGCTGAGTGGACTTGCCGATGACGGTACCAGCGGTGTCAAGATCGGCCTCAGTGGAGGAGGCTCGTGAAGGACGCTACTGGGCAGTTGGAGGCAGTCACCCTCCAACAACAACGGGGGGCAAGGAGCGACGCTCACAGCAACGAGCGGATCGCCGGGTGGCTAAGATGCAGCAGGCTAGTGATGATGAAGGTGGTGGTGGTGGAGGTGTTTATAGTGGTCCTGGTGGCGTTGACGATGATGGTGGTGGTGTTTGTCATGATAGTGATGATTATGGTGGTGCATGACGTGGAGGCGGTGGTGGTGGTGGTGACAGGGGTGGTGACGATGGTGGTGGTGGTGGTGGCGATGGTGGCGGTGATGGTGGTGGTGGTGGTAATGGTGACAGGGGTGGTGACGATGGTGGTGGTTTTGGCGGTGGTGGTGGTGGCGATGGTGGTGGTGGCGATGGTGGCGGTGATGGTGGTGGTGATGACATCGGTGGTGGTGGTGACTGCGATGGTGGTGGTGACATCGGTGGTGGCGGTGGTGGTGATGGTGGCGGTGATGATGGTGGTGGTGGTGACGGTGTTGGCGGTGGTGGTGGTGGCGGTGGTGGTTACATCGGTGGTGGTGGTGGTGACATCGGTGGTGGTGATGACATTGGTGGTGGTGGTGACCTTGGTGGTGGTGACTGCGGTGGTGGTGGTTACATCGGTGATGGTGGTGGTGACGTCACCAACTCACTGTGCTTGCAGTCGCTCATCCTCGTGCCCGTCACGTGGCCCTTCCCGTCGATGTTGAGGAAGAAGTCGGTGGCCGCGTAGAGCTTCCGGCACCGCACGTCCCCCCGCAGGTGCCGGTAGCCGCTACGGGACACGCGGCCCGCCACGAGGGGGGGCGCGGAGGTGACGTCACCCGCTGTGGCCCCTTGCCACGGCCGCCTTTGTCTCCCCTCCTCGTCGACCACCTCCCCCACCTGCTCCACCACCTCCTCCACCTCCACCGCCGTCTTCGTTGTCGTCGTCGAGAGAGAGGAGACAGACTCGGGGCGCTGTTCTTCTCATCCTCCTCCTTCCCATCTTCTCTGCGGCGGCGGTGGTGCGCGATTCAGCCCGATCCTAGATGGTGATGGTGGTGGTGATGGTGATGGTGGTGGTGATGGTGGTGGTGATGGTGGTGGTGGTGATGGTGGTAGTGGTGATGGTGGTGGTGGTGGTGGTGATGGACGTGGTGGTGGTGGTGGTGGTGGTAGAGATGAGATGATGGTTCTGGTGGTAGTGGTGCTGGTGGTAGTGATGATGGTGGTGGTGATGGTGGTGATGGAAGTGACGGTGAGGCTGGTGGTAGTGGTGATGGTGGTGGTTGTGGTGGTGATAATTGTGTTGATGGTAGTGATGATGATGATGNTGTGGTTGTGGTGGTGATAATTGTAGTGATGGTGGTGATAGTGGTGTTGGCAGTGGTGGTGTTGATGATGCAGCTGATGATCGTGACGGTGCTATTGCTGGTACGAATGATGATCCAGCGGCTGATGATAATGATGTTGGTAGTGGTGACGACGATGATGATGATGGCAGTGCTAAAGATGCTGCCGCTGCTGCTGATGATGATGATGGTACTCCATCTGGTACGAATGCTGATGTTGCTGCTGCTGCTGTTGCTGATGATGATGGTGTTGTTGGTGGTGGTGATGATGATGATGATAATGATGATGATGGTGTTGTTGGTGGTGGTGGTGGTGGTGATGATGATAATGATGGCAGTGCTAAAGATGCTGCTGATGATGATGATGATGGTACTCCAGCTGGTACGAATGCTGCTGTTGCTGCTGCTGCTGCTACTCCTGCAGCTGCTCTCGGTTTGGAAGCCAAATCGTGAGCCAAGGGGCCTCTGGCCGAGGTCCACAGAGCTAGCACGGGCAGCAACAGCAGGAGGAGCTGATGATGCCGCCTCTTCATGGCTGAGCTTTGTTCCGACCGCACGCTGCGAGAATCAGCTGATGCTCCATCACCACCATCACACCATCACCATCATCATCCTCCTCCTGCTGCTGCTGCTGCAGGGCCCAGGTCACCGTGAGTGGAGTGCTCAGCGAGTCGATTTATTAATCCACGACGCGTTTACCGGGGGGGGTGGGTGTGGGGGTGTGTGGGGGGTGTNGGGGGTGTGGGGTGTGGGGGGTGTTGTGGGGGGGTGGGGGGTGGGGGGGGGGTGTGGGGGGTGGGGGGGTGGGGGGTGTGGGGGTNGGGGGTGTGGGGGTGTGGGGGTGTGGGGGTGTGGGGGGGTGTGGGGGGGGGGGTGGGGGTGTGGGGGGGGTGTGGGGGGGTGGGGATGTGGGGGGTGTGGGGGTGTGGGGGGTGNNGGGGGGTGTNGGGGTGTGGGGTGNGGGGGGGTTGTGGGGGGTGGGGGGGGGGGGGGGGGGGTGGGGGGGGGGGTGTGGGGGTGTGGGGGTGGGGGTGTGGGGGTGTGGGGGGGTGGGGGTGGGGGTGAGGGGGGGTTTTGTGGGGGTGTGGGGGGTGTNGGGGGTGGGGGGGTGGGGGTGGGGGTGTGGGGGTGAGGGGGTGTGTGGGGGTGTGGGGGTGGGGGGGGGGGGGGGGGGGGTTTTGGTGGGNTTGTTGGGGGGGGTGGGGGGGGGGGGGGGGGGTGTGGGGGGTGGGGGGTGAGGGGGGGTTGTGTGGAGGGTGTGGGGGGGTGTGTGGGGGTGTNGGGGGGTGTGTGGGGGGGGGGTGGGGGGGTGTGGGGGGTGTGGGGGGGGGGGGGGGGGGGGGGTGNGGGGGGGGGGGGGGGGGGGGGGGGGGGGGGGGGGGGGGGGGGGGGGGGGGGGGGGGGGGGGGGGGGGGGGGGGGGGGGGGGGGGGGGGGGGGGGGGGGGGGGGGGGGGGGGGGGGGGGGGGGGGGGGGGGGGGTGGGGGGGGGGGGGGGTGTGGGGGGTGATGATGGGGCAGCGGGGGTGAGAGGAGACTTTGGCGATGGAGCTTACGATGATGGCATGGGGAGGAGGAGATGGGTGGATGCGGGTTGTGTGGTGCGGGTGTGTGTGTGTGTGCGGTGTGTGCGGGTGTGTGGGGTGTGTGTGCGGGTGTGTGCGGGTGTGTGTGCGGGTGTGTGTGCGGGTGTGTGTGCGGGTGTGCGGGTGTGTGTGTGTGCGTGTGTGCGGGTGTGTGTGTGTGTGTAGCAGACTCAATGAGTACCTGGGCGGTGTGTAACATCGCCACTGGGGAGACAAAGGCGGTCGGGCGTGGTGATGGCCACCCACCCCCTCGTGTGCCGTGCCGGCCTTAATAGGTGCTACTCGCTAACAGCACTTGCCCCAACAGTCTGTTAAGGCTACACGGGGGATCTTTGTCTTTGTTAGTCTTTGTTAGTTTGTGTAGGTGAGTGTGAGTGTAGATGTGGTGTTCCAAATGACATTTTTTTTCCAAATAACCTGGGGGGGGGGGCCTTCAGTGCAGCAAGCAGCTCTTCTTCATGAACATTACGAGTATTCCACCCACGCAGATTCCCCACTTCTACAGGAGTATCATACATATGTAGTAAGTTGCAAGAGGCTTGGACGACGGGGTCGGAGGCACACTTATTTATCAACACCAACTTGTGCACAGTAACGGGTATACACAGCACTTGAATGGGTATCGTCCCCTTCACTCGTCTAACAGGGAGACACAACGTCTAACCCCGCTAACCTACGCCCGAGTCCTCCACTCACGGAGCTAGGGGAGGCTACCTATCCCAGCCTGGTCACGCTGGATCCCGGCACCCTGAGTCTCCAGACCGGCTCTTACAAGAACGTCGGTCCGGGCTCTCGGGCCACGCCACCGGCTTGCCCTGTCGCCTGACAAGGACAGCGAGCCAGGGGAGCTCCGGGGCCTATTCTAGCTGGTCTTCACTCTTCGCTGGTTAAAGCTGATACCCGACCTCGAGCCTCTGGCTCATCACCTTTTATAGCACTCGGCCCCCGGGAGGGGCCCGTGGGGGAGATGCAGGTGCGGACGTCGGTGTGAGCACCTCCCCTGTGTACGGCCCTAACCACGCCCCTCGTGTTTGTTAGCCATCCGTGCTCATACACAATTACACCTCTACACATACCTGGGGTTTCCTTGTCACCGCCCGACTGAATAAATCCCAGTCAACATCGCAATTAGCTCACGAGCCGCTGTTACTGAACTCCAACATGACACTAACCTCTCTCGTGGGCCCTGCCGTGGAGAGAAACGCATGGTGGATGCACGTCTCAAGAGGGTGGGCGATTTGGTGAGACCAGGCACGGAGGGGCAGTGGTTTCTCCTGTCGAGACAGCTGCAATGACCGGAATGCACTCGGTGAGACTCGCTGCAAAACTTGTGAATGAAGTAAGAAGGTCTTTCTCATCATGGGACCTCCTTTGCCAGTACCAAATATACCAATATATGTTGGTACTGGCAAAGGAGGTCCCATGATGTAGCTGCTTACCCCGAGCCCTTATTACTCTGGTAGTGCGTTGTCTTGAACTGTGCGCCTTTTGGCGTCATCTGGTCGAACACCATATGAGACGAGGCTCCAAAGAAAGCTGTCTCTGGTGTGGACCAATCAGTTTCAAAGACAATGCATAATGATCAGAGTATTGTTTTTGTTTGCATTTGACTGCAAGTATTGTGGTTAATGTAAGCATGATTCCTTGCAAAAGGTGTCAGTTTTGTTGCCAGAAAAAAGGGGAAACCCCTATTGGTAAGGTCTTTCTCAACAGCAGTGGGGAGCAAGCCTGCTGTGAGTGTTGGTGACGAGTCAGCTAGCGGTGGTCCAGTGCCACCAAAACTGAGTGTCGTCCCAGCAAGGAAGCACACTCAACTCTCTTCTTCACAGCAGCGCTGAGTACACACCTCAGGGAATGACCAGGAGGGGTGCTTCTCAGATGCACAGCGGAGGAAACTGTACGCACAAATGGTCAAATTCCACCATCAGCAAATAATAACGTTACATTTCGATTTAAAGCTTTCGTGACTGCAGGGATTCATCTTCTTGGTTCTCTCGGTAAAGTCACGTGGAAGGGAAAGGACGGCTGCTTGCGTTGTGGCCGAAACGTCGTGAGAATTATGTTATTATGTTTTTATTTTTATTATTTTATTACTTCCCTTCTACGTGACTTTACCGAAAGAACCAAGAAGATGAATCCCTGCAGTCACGAAAGAAGCTTTAAATCGAAATTTAATCCGGTGAGTCGGCGTATAAGTAGATGCAGACAGGGCTCCACGGTGAGGGTGTAGGGCAGTCATGACATTGGACAGCCTTGCCTGACACCTCTTTTGAAGTTCATCCTGGAGGAGGAGGCCATCGGCATACGCTGTGAGGGTCACTCTCATACTGGGCTCCCTTAGAGTGAATCCGTTGAAGTCACGTAGAAGGGAAATAATAAAATAATAAAAAGAAAACATAATAAAATAATTCTCACGACGTTTCGGCTACAACGCAAGCAGCCGTCCTCAGGTGAAGAATGAAACACCACCACGCTTGGAGCGTATATTTAAGCTGGGTTGGAGGGGGGAGGTGGGAAGAAGAGCGCCTTGACAAAATAATTTGCATATCAAGAGGAATTTAGATATTTATGGGAAATACGTGGAGGTGGGCGGGGGTTTCAAAGTCATATTATGCCTTTTGTCAAGGCGCTCTTCTCCCCCTCCAACCCAGCTTAAATATACGCTCCAAGCTGGTGGTGTTTCATTCTTCACCTGAGGCGGCTGCTTGCGTTGTGGCCGAAACGTCGTGAGAATTATTTTATTATGTTTTATTTTTATTTTTGTATTATTTCCCTTCTACGTGACTTTACCGAAAGAACCAAGAAGAAGAAAACTATTCTTAGGTTTTTCGGTAAAGTCACGTAGGTAAAACATTTACTTTTATTAATTTTAATGTTTTACCTACGTGATTTTACCGAAAACCCTAAGAATATGAATCCTTGCAGTCACGAAAGCTTCAAATCTAGAAAGAAGAAAATAAAAACGTCACGCAAACGCGACGCTTGGAGGGACACGATGCCCTGCATCGATCGCGTGAAGCCTCATTGGGGAGTTGTTTCACTCCAATCCATCTTACAAACGCCACGGTGGTTCGAGCTGGAGCATTGCCCATTGGACTGAACACGAACACATTTCTGGCACTTTTCACAGAGACAAATCCGGAATGCGTATTCTGTGGTGAGCTCGAAACAGTGGCGTGTCAATACGTACACCGCAAAAGCCTAGACTTGCTCTGTAAGCTGCTACGAAATATCCTACTGAAATATTCTTCTTGGTTCTTTCGGTAAAGTCACGTAGAAGGGAAGTAATAAAATAATAAAAATTAAACATAATAAAATAATTCTCACGACGTTTCGGCCACAACGCAAGCAGCCGTCCTCAGGTGGAGAACAGGTCCGTCAAGTAGACAGTCTGGTTGCGTTGTGGCCGAAACGTCGTGAGAATTATTTTATTATGTTTTATTATTTTATTACTTCCCTTCTACGTGACTTTACCGAAAGAACCAAGAAGATGAATCCCTGCAGTCACGAAAGAAGCTTTAAATCGAAAAAAAATCCTACTGAAATTCAATCTTCATTTCTCACCCACGATTTTTATTTTTGTATATAGAGGGACGAGGGTACCAAGCGTATAGAGGGTTGACGGACTTCATGATGAACGATGCCAAACTGGCCAGAAAATTCGCAATTGAAGGGTGCGGCCTACCCAGCCACTGTCGCATCTTCAAGGCCCGGTGTCTGCCAGAATTTGACTGGAATTTCGGTCCGATTAATTGACGGGGTTGAGGCATCTTTCTCGACGCGTTGGGCTACCGAGGGTGCTTTGTGTACTGTGACGATTGCAGGGTATCTGCTGGTGGGATTTTGAGGGTGGATTTGTTCTTGTTGGTGTCTATGAACACAGTCGCACGCAATGGGATTCATGTTACACGGGAAACCGCGTGATATATTTGATTTAAAAAGGGGCATAAAAGCAAGAAAAAATAAATAAAAAACGACATTATGAACGAAGCAAAGTGCTGAAAATCCGAGCATCTTTCAAATTCTTCTGATCATATAAAAAAGGAGGGAGGGAGAGGAGGAAGGGAGAGGGGGAGGGAGGAGAGCAGTGGGCGATGGAGGAGGCCGTGTGCTCGGTGGCAGATGACGGGGAGCTCTGCGTGCTGTGTGAGCTAGTCGGAGCCGTCAGACTGCGAGAGGGTGCGTGCAGAATGAGAGAGAGCGAGAGAGTGAGCGAGAGAGTGAGCGAGAGGTGAGCGAGAGGGTGAGCGAGAGGTGAGCGAGAGAGTGAGCGAGGGAGTGAGCGGGAGAGTGAGCGAGAGAGGGAGCGAGCGACAGAGAGAGTGAGCGAGAGAGCGAGAGAGCGAGAGAGCGACATAGAGAGTGAGCGAGAGAGCGAGCGAGAGAGCGAGCGAGAGAGCGAGCAAGAGGGCGAGCGAGAGAGCGAGAGAGCGAGCGAGGGGTTGAGCTAGAGAGCGAGCGGGAGAGCGAGCGGGAGAGCGACCGAGAGAGCGAGAGAAAGTGAGCGGGGGAGTGAGTGCCTTTCAGTCCCTCCAACTCCTGCCAGATTCTCCAACCACCTTCCAGATCCTCCAACAATGACATCACCTAATTCCTACAGTTTCATCAATGGCCATGTTTCTGAGCAATGCGCTAAGGTGGTGGCGGTGGTGCAGAGGTCTCAACCGGGTACACGATACCCGTACCCTACCCGACCGGGTATGGTAGGGTACGGGTACGGCCGGGTACGGGTACGGGTACCGTTTGCGACCCTGGTGCGGCCGGGTACGGGTACGGGTAAGGAATCAAAACCCGTTTGCGACCTCTGGGTGGTGGCTACGTTCCGTTTGGGCTGCCTGTAACCCAGCACTGTGGAAGAGGCAGCGAGGTTTCGTGCATCACGGATAGATGTTGTAAAACTCCCTTCTCGCGGGCGTCGAAGAGGTGCCATACCCTGGCTCGCCAACAGGAGGTGGCACAGCAAGTGGATGAATCGCCATCTGTTCCATCCGTACGCAGGGCGGAGTGTCGCTGCCCCCTCGCGTAAGACCCTGCGGGTGGACTTTCCACGCGATAACAAACACGACTCATCATTAGCTGAGGCTGGCAACATCCAAAATAAGCAAATGTAGCGGTAGGACTCTTTTCAAAACGTCATAGGACTCAGTAGGCAGCTCTCGCGAACAAACAGCTACAATTACACGGGGTCAAGAGATGCCGAGGGCATAACCCCACGGCAGAGGTCGCAACTGGATACCCGATACCCGTACCCTACCCGATACCCGGCTACCCGTACCCGGCCGGGTATGGGTACGGCTACCCGTTTGCGACCCTGGTGCGGCCGGGTACGGGTACGGGTAGCCGCACGTGACTCACCCCAACCAATGAGTGAGAAGGCCGTGAGTCACTGGTGAGTCACCGTTTGTCACTCATTTCCCAACGTCTTGTGTCTTCTCACAATTCAAGTTCCTAGAATCAACCCACCCGCGCCTGCAACATGGCTTCACCCCAGAGGTCGCAATCAGGTACCCGATACCCGTCTACCCTACCCGTGCCGGCCGGGTACGGGTAGAGTACGGGTACGGCCGGGTACGGGTACCGTTTACGACCCTGGTGCGGCCGGGTAGGGTACGGGTAGGCCGTGAGTCACTGGTGAGTCACCGTTTGTCACTCATTTCCCAACGTCTTGTCTCTTCTCACAATTCAAGTTCCTAGAATCAACCCACCCGCGCCTGCAACATGGCTTCACCCAGAGGTCGCAATCGGGTACCCGATACCCGTACCCTACACGTACCCGGCCGGTACGGGTAGGGTACGGGTACGGCCGGGTACGGGTACCCGTTTGCGACCCTGGTGCGGCCGGGTACGGGTAAGGAATCAAATCCCCGTTTGCGACCTCTGCCCACGAGCGTATTCCTGCTGCGGATTATTCCGTCGCCGTGAAACTTGGACAGGGGTGCGGGATTTGCCGAGTTCACGGCCGCAGCACGGAACTTTCCACGCGCCGCGCACAGATGCACAGGATTAAGATCACGCAAATTAACCCGTGAAAGCATTAACCAGTGGGAAAAACACCCCCCCCCACACACACACACACAGATGTTAAGCGGTTGCAAGCGAGGCTGTGTGAGGCCAAGCGAGAAAGAATCACAGGAATGTCTCTCTTTCTCATCACAAATCTAACGAACGAATGAGATCGTTTCCATTATTTGAAATTAAGTTGACAAACCGTGAACCCCAGAGAGGGTTTAGCCCCGATTAAGGATTAGGCTTTATGGATGTGCACGGGGGCGCTGGCTTTCAAACAAACGTCCCAGCATCTTGAAATCTGCAAACATCGCATAGCATCGCATCTCATCATGTACCTGCTAATAGGGTTTTCCCCTTTTTTCTGGCCAAAACTGACACCTTTTGAAAGGAATCATTTACATTAACCACTATACTTGCAGTCAAATGCAAACAAAAACAATACTCTGAATGTATGCAGTCTTGAAAGATTCAGAGTAAAACTAAAACTATGATCTTTTTCGATTTAAAGCTTTCGTGACTGCAGGGATTCATCTTCTTGGTTCTTTCGGTAAAGTCACGTAGAAGGGAAGTAATAAAATAAAAAATAAAATAATAAAATAAAATAATTCTCACGACGTTGTAGCGAAACGTCGTGAGAATTATTTTATTATGTTTTATTTTTATTATTTTATTACTTCCCTTCTACGTGACTTTACCGAAAGAACCAAGAAGAAAAACTCTGATCATTTATGCATTGTCTTTGAACCTGATTCAGAGTAAAAACAAAACTCTGATAATTTATGCATTGTCTTTGAACCTGATTCAAAGACAATGCATAAATTATCAGAGTATTTTTTTGTTTGCATTTGACTGCAGGTATTGTGGTTAAAAAACAATACTCTGATAATTTATGCATTGTCTTTGAAACTGATTCAAAGACAATGCATACATTTTACTTTTTAATGTTTTTACCTACGTGACTTTACCGAAAAAACCTAAGAATATGAATCATTGCAGTCACGAAAGCTTCAAATCTAGAATTAATGCGTAAATTATGAGAGTATTTTTTTGTTTGCATTTGACTGCAGGTATTGTGGTTAATGTAAGCATGATTCCTTTCAAAAGGTGTCAGTTTTGTTGCCAAAATAAGATAACCCGTAAAAACAAAGTTTTTCACTCTAAATCCTTTATATGCGTGGCGGCTAGAGTCCTCTCGTCCTCTGGCTTGAGATGGCTCCCACCTATGAGTCAGATGATTGTCTGGCAGCATTAACCAATTGGTAAATAAATATTTATTTATTTTTCCCTAAACAGTGTAAAATTTTGGAATTTTTTTTCACGAAAATGCATTGTCACGCACAACGAGTCTGTGTGGAAAATGTCGATTGGATCACGGGAAGTGGGTTAAAAAACGACCGAAAGATTTGCACGGTCCTAAGCAAGCAAGCAAGTGAACTTAATATAAAGGATTTAAAAAGGGGAAAAACCCCTATTAGTATATTTTGGTCACTGGCAAAGGAGATCCCATGACATGTTACCTTCCGTTTGCCCTGCTGCTGCCGAGCCTTGGGCACCCCAGCGGCAGCTGTCCCTTGCGAGGCTCGAGGTGTGACGCGACACTGCCCTGATTCGAGCAGAAGGGGCTCGACGTCGCTCTGTGTAGGTTACCCCAGGTAAGTCTACATGTGTAGGTTACCCCAGGTAAGTCTACGTGTGGATTACCCCAGGTAAGTCCATGTGGAGGTTACCCCAGGTAAGTCTACTTGTGGTTACCCAGGTAAGTCTACTTGTGGTTACCCCAGGTAAGTCTATTTGTGGTTACCCCAGGTAAGTCTACTTGTGGTTACCCCAGGTAAGTCCACGTGGAGGTTACCCCAGGTAAGTTTACTTGTGGTTACCCCAGGTAAGTCTACGTGTAGGTTACCCAAGGTAAGTCTACTTGTGGTTACCCCAGGTAAGTCCACGTGTAGGTTACCCAGGTAAGTCTACTTGTGGTTACCCCAGGTAAGTCCACGTGTAGGTTACCCCAGTAAGTCTACGTGTAGGTTACCCCAGGTAAGTCTACTTGTAGTTACCCCAGGTAAGTCTACTTGCGGTTACCCCGGGTAAGTCTACTTGTGGGTTACCCAGGTAAGTCCACGTGTGGGTTACCCCAGGTAAGTCCACGTGGAGGTTACCCCAGGTAAGTCTACTTGTGGTTACCCCAGGTAAGTCCACGTTCAGGCAACTTGCCAAGAGTTGGTTGGCTGCTAGACTAGCAGAAGATTCGCACTGGATACGGTCACATTTGCCAATGCGATTTGTACATTCTTAACGATGCATTGAGAGTTCGATTTAAAGCTTTCGTGACTGCAGGGATTCATCTTCTTGGTTCTTTCGGTAAAAGTCACGTAGAAGGGAAATGATAAAATAATAAAAATATCAACAAAATTTATCTTCTTGGTTATTTAAGTAAAGTCACGTAGAAGGAAATAATAAAATAAAAAAATAAAAATATTATACCATTGAAACCTCATTTGCCAGTAAAAATATGATAATTGGTGTTTTACCCTTCTATCTGGTCCAACCCATGTGAGACTAGGCTCTAAGGAAAGCTGTCTCGGGTGTGGACCAATCAACTTCAAGGACAGTGCATACATTATCAGAGTTGTGTTTATTGTTTGCATTATGACTGCAGGTATTGTGGTCTATGCAAACATGACTCCTTGTAAAAAAAGGTGTCAGTTTTGTTGCCAGATAGAAGGGTAAAAAAACAATTATCAAATACTATTATTAAATCCTTTATATTAAGTTCGCTGCTTGCTTAGGACCGTGCAAATCTTTCGGTCGTTTTTTAACCCACTTCCCGTGATCCAATCGAGCTGACATTTTACACACAGACTCGTTGTGCGTGACAATGCATTTTCGTGAAAAATGTTTCCAAAAGGTTTAGGAAAAAATAATTAAACATTTAATTCCCAATTGCTTAATGCTGCCAGACAATCATCTGACCCATAGGTGGCAGCCATCTCAAGCCAGAGGACGAGAGGACTCTAGCCGCCCCGATGCCACGCATATACAGGATTTATAGTGAAAAACTTTGTTTTTTTATTTTTTTATTATTTCCCTTCTACGTGACTTTACCGAAAGAACCACTAAGTTGCATTGAGAGGAGTTCGTTTCGCTGCCGAGATCGCGCGTTCGCGTCTGGCCGGGGTGGCGCAGACGCGAACGCCTCGAGGTTTCTCTCCGTCCTGACGGGCAGAAGCGTCAAGAAGGATTTGGGGGACGTGGAGTTGATGCCCCCCACCCCACCCCGGGGGTACGTCGCGAGGGAGCAATCGTCCCCCACGCCTCAGCGGCGTGAGAGCCTCAATTTCGCTCTCTCTCTCAGCTTAATCGCCACTAATTGGTACCCTCTTATATTTTTTTTAAACGATCAGAGGAAACAAGAAGATGATCGGTGTAGTCGGCACTTTGCTTCGTTCATCATTTCGTAATTTTTTTTAAACTTAGCTTTATGTAAACCCCCACCGCTCTCTCGCTCACTCTCTCGCTCGCTCACTCTCTCGCTCGCTCTCTCGCTCGCTCTCTCGCTCGCTCTCTCGCTCGCTCTCTCGCTCACTCTCTCGCTTTTCAATGCTTTGCTTTATGTGCCCCCCCCCCCCCCCACTGTGTAAATGAAAGATTTCACGCTTTGCTCTTCTCCTTCTTACCCCTTCCCTCTCTCTCTACCCCCTCTCTCCTACCCTCTCTATCTCTACCCCTCTCTCTCTATCCCTCTCTCTACCCCCCCCTCTCTCTCTCTANCCCCTCTCTCCCTACCCTCTCTCTCTACCCCTCTCTCCCTACCCTCTCTCTCTACCCCCCTCTCTCTCTACCCTCTCTCCCTACCCTCTCTCTCTACCCCCCTCTCTCTACCCCCCTCTCTCTNCCCCCCTCTCTCTACCCCCCCTCTCTCTACCCCCCTCTCTCTCTACCCCCTCTCTATCTCTACCCCTCTCTCCCTACCCTCTCTATCTCTACCCCCTCTCTCCCTACCCTCTCTCTCTACCCTCTCTCCCTACCCTCTCTATCTCTACCCCCCCTCTCTCTCTCTACCCTCTCTCTCTACCCCCCCTCTCTCTCTACCCCCTCTCTCTACACCCCCTCTCTATCTCTACCCCTCTCTCTCTCTACCCCCTCTCTCTACCCCCCTCTCTCTCTCTACCCTCTCTCTCTCTACCCTCTCTCTCTCCCCCCCTCTCTCTCTCACCCCCTCTCTCTCTCTCTTCTCTATCTCTCCCTCTCTCTCTCCCTCTCTCCCTACCCTCTCTATCTCTNCCCCCCCTCTCTCTCTCTACCCCTCGCTCTACCCCTCCTCTCTCTCTACCCCTCTCTCTACCCCCCCTCTCTATCTCTACCCCCTCTTCTACCCTCTCTCTACCCCCCTTCTCTCTCTCTCTACCCCTCTCTCTCTCTACCCTCTCTCTCTACCCCCCCTCTCTCTCTACCCCCTCTCTCTACCCCCCCTCTCTCTATCTCTAACCCCTCTCTCCCTACCCTCTCCCTCGATCGATGGCTGCGCCATCGCCGCACACGCGTCGAATAAAAAGCAAGGGACAAGTCCAGGGGCGGTTTCTTCATTAGGGCGATTGGGCGACGCACCACCAATGTCATTCAACCACAGAGTCACGCTAGCCGTCACTGTCAGCCTCTGGATATAGTCCAATCAGCGTCATGTCACGTTCTGTGGAGTACCGCCTCTTTTGGGCATTTCACTCCGGCTGAGAATCGCCCCCAGTGGCCCCATAGACTTACATTCAAGATGTTTTTTTTCGACCGGGGGCGCTCCAATGCATTCTCTATGGCTTCCGGGAGGGCAAGCCCTAACGTGCTTACGTCATCATGCGTGCTACGTCATCTTACGTAAGCACGTTTCATCCAACAATATAATTTGTCGCCACCTAGTGGAATCTTTAATAAAAAAACTTGAGGGGTTTGTTTTAATAGTGAGTATAGAAACAAACAAGATGTATTGTAAGAGTCACTTTATTTTTCATTAATATTAAAGAAGTGAAGTTGCCTTTACATGCTTAAGCTGTTATTTATCCATTGCATGGGTGGACCTTATCCTTATCAATCATCCAGACATTTGCCCCCCCCCCCTGAGAGATTTTGCAGGAGCCGCCACTGGACAAGTCCTTACTTACTTTATGAGACCTCCTTTACCAGTGGCAAAATGTAGTAATAGGTTTTAACCCTTTCAACTGGTACAAAACTACTCTGATAGTGCGCTGTTTTAGAGTTGTACGCCTTTTGGCGTCATGTGGTCCAACACCATGTGAGACTAGGCTCTAAGAAAAGCTGTCTCGGGTGCGGACCAATCAACTTCAAGGACAGTGCATATCATTATCATTATCAGAGTTGTTTCTTTTTGTTTGCATTTTGACTGCTTGTGTTGTGATTATTGCAAACATGATGCCTTGTATAAAGGTGTCAGTTTTGTACCAGTTGAAAGGGTAAAAACCTATCACTATATTTTGCCACTGGTAAAGGAGGTCTCACAGTGTAAATGCTTACCCCGAGCTCTCAATACTCTGATAGTGCACTGTCTTTGAGTTGTACGCCTTTTGGCGTCATCTGGTCCAACACCAATGGAGACTAGGCTCTAAGAAAAGCTGTCTCGGGTGTGGACCAATCAACTTAAAGGACAGTGCATATCATCATCATTATCAGAGTTGTTTATTTTTGTTTGCATTTTGACTGCTTGTGTTGTGGTTATTGCAAACATGATCCCTTGTATAAAGGTGTCAGTTTTGTACCAGTTGAAAGGGTAAAAAACATATTACTATAACTCCTTACTTATTAACAATTCCTTACTTACTAACAACTCCTCTATCATTTTCCATTGCTGGAGGAGTTGCCCCCCCCTACCTGAAATCATGCTCCGCCAGTGTTCATGGAGGCCATTTTCGCTCTGTCCGTCTTCTACAGCAGAGGTGTAGGGGGCTTCAACAGGACATTACATCTCTGCTTCGTTGAACTGGTCACAGATCCTTGAAAGTTCTGGGCAAATTCCCATTTGTGAGCTCCTCCGGCAGGCAAGGCTGCGTTGGCTGGGTCATGTAGCCCGCATGCCGAGCCACCGCATTGCCCAAACAGCTTCTGTTCGGCGGATCGAGGAGGCTAAACGGGCGCGGCACGGGCTGGAGAAGAAGATATGGAGTGATATGGAACAGGAGTTGGAGTGATGTGGTACAGGAGTTGGAGTGATGTGGTACAGGAGATGGAGTGATGTGGTACAGGAGTTGGAGTGATGTGGTACAGGAGTTGGAGTTATGTGGTACAGGAGATGGAGTGATGTGGTACAGGAGATGGAGTGACGTAGTACAGGAGGATGTGGAGCTGAGTGGACTTGCCGATGACCGGTACCAGCGGTGTCAAGTCGGCCTCTGTGGAGGAGGCTCGTGAAGGACGCGACTGGGCAGTTGGAGGCAGTCGCCCTCCAACAACAACGGAGGGCGGAGGAGCGACGCTCACAACAACGAGCGGAGCGCCGGGGGATAAAACGCAGCGAGTTTGGGACACAGGTGGTGCATCAGCCAGCATCTCAGTCAGTCGACGCATGGCACTGCGTCTTGCCCCGTGACCTCGTATCAGCGGGCCTTCGACACTTCATGTGGCCTCACAGTGCACCTAGCCTGGCACGCGACCGACACCACCACCACCACCAACAACACCAGTGGCGATTATCCGAACCGGTCCTGGGGCCTACCGTTAAGGTCGACTCAGCCTCAACTGAGTACCAATGTGTGAGTACCCACCTGTTACTGGGGAGACAAAGGCGGTCGGGCGTGGTGCTGGCCACCCACCCCTCGTGTGCCGTTCCGGCTTTCATAGCTCCTCGCTAACAGCACTTGCCCTACAGTCTGTTAAGGCTACACGGGGGATCTTTGTCTTTTTAAATCCTTTATATTAAGTTCGCTTACTTGCGCGCTTGCGACCGTGCAAATCTTTCGGTCGTTTTTTAACCCACTTCCCGTGATCCAATCGAGCTGACATTTTGCACACAGACTCGTTGTGCGTGACAATTTATTTTCGTGAATTTTTTCCCCAAAATTTTCAACATTTTAGGAATTTTTTTTATATTTAATTACCAATTGCTTAATGGTGGCAGGAAATCATCTGACCCATAGGTGGCAGCCATCTCAAGCCAGAGGACGAGAGGACTCTAGCCGCCCGTTTCAAAGACCAATGTGGGCTGGGTTGTGGCCCATTGAACACGCATATAAAGGATTTATAGTGAAAACTTTGTTTTTACGGGTTAATTTTTGCGTGTCTCTCTCTGCTCACAAGAGGTTATTTCGGCTGCGCCCCCCCCACCTCGCGACCAACTCCGCACTTGCCCTCCGGTCTCCACGGAGACTACACGGGACACCTTTGTCAGTATCACATTGNCCCCCCCCCTCTCGCTCCTCTCTGTGTGTGTGACCGCTGTTCATGGTGACCGGCTCGACTGGGCCTCGACCGAGTTACCAACGGGGAGACAAAGGCGGTCGGGCGAGGTTGATTGGCCCCGTCCCCCCATCCACCCCCCACTANTCACCCCAACAACTATCCCCCACCCCCATCCACCCCCCACCATCATCCTCCACCTCCCACACCCCCACCTCCATCCACCCCCATCCCCCCCACCATCCTCCACCCCCCACCCCCCCACCACCCACCTCCCATCCACCCCCCAACCCCCATNCCCCCCACCATCCTACACCCCCATTAACCCCCACCCAATCCACCTCCACCCCCCATCCCCCCACCCCCACAATCANCCCCCACCATCCCCCACCATCCACCCCCCCACCATCATCCCCCACCCCCACAAT
The DNA here is from genome assembly GCA_018977245.1 of Lethenteron camtschaticum. NCBI lineage: Eukaryota > Metazoa > Chordata > Hyperoartia > Petromyzontiformes > Petromyzontidae > Lethenteron > Lethenteron camtschaticum. The sequence goes on from MU249632.1 coordinate 4,259,566, forward strand.
CACCCCCACCATCCCCCCACCATCCACCCCCCACCATCCANCCCCCCACCATCATCCCCCCACCCCCACAATCACCCCCCACCATCCCCCCCACCATCCCCACCCCCCACTCCCCACCCCATCCCCCCCACCCCCCACCCCCATCCTCCACCCCCCCCACCATCCCCACCCCCACCCCCACCCCCATCCCCCCCATCCCCCCCACCCCCATCCTCCANCCCCCATTAACCCCCCACCCCCCACCACCCCCCTATCCTCCCCCCACCCCCATCCCCACCCCCACCCCACCCACCCCACCCCCCGTGGTTGCCACCGCGGCAGCGCTCCCCCCCACCATCCCCCCCACTCCCACCCCCCTACCCCCCACCACCCCCCACCACCAGGCGCTGCTCTCTGCACGGCACTTGCCCCTCGCCACCACCACCCGCACGGCAGCGTTGGCGAGGCTACCCGGGCCCCTTTGCCTCTGCACGGCACTTGCCCCTCGCCACCACCACCACCCGCACGGCAGCCTTGGCGAGGCTACCCGGGGCCCCTTTGCCTCTGTCGCTATTCACGTCCCGGGGCCCCGCATCTTTCTCGCGGCAAGGTCACCACCGGCACCACTAGTCGAGCCGGGTCACGTTGCGGCCTTTGTCGCTAATATTGTTGTTGTGGTGGTTGTGGTGGTTGTTGTTGTTGATATCAGCGAGGTAGATTAAGTGGTGGTTGTGGTTGTGGTGGTGGTTGTTGTTGTTGTTGTGACGAATTCGCCGTTCTCCGGAAGATGTTGGGGGTCGTGACGAGAAGGCCTGCAGGCCTCAACGTGGTGAGTAGCGAGCAGAGTCAGTGTCACTGTGTGTCAGTGTGTGTGTCACTGTGTGTGTGTGTGTTAGTGTGTGTGAGTGTGTNAGTGTGTGTGTGTGTCAGTGTGTGTGTGTGTGTGTGTCAGTGTGTCACTGTGTGTGTCAGTGTGTGTGTGTCAGTGTATGTGTGTGTGTCACAGTGTGTGTCACANTGTGTGTGTGTGTCACAGTGTGTGTGTCAGTGTGTGTGTGTGTCACAGTGTGTGTGTGTGTCACAGTGTGTGTGTCACTGTGTTANTGTGTGTGTGTGTGTCACTGTGTCTGTGTGTANGTGTGTGTGTGTGTCACACTGTGTGTGTCACTGTGTGTGTGTCACTGTGTGTGTGTGTGTCACAGTGTGTTAGTGTGTTAGTGTGTGTGTGTCACTGTGTGTGAGTGTGTGTGTGTCACAGTGTGTGTGTGTGTCACAGTGTGTGTGTTAGTGTGTGTGTGTGTGTGTGTGTGTGTGTGTGTGTGTGTCACTGTGTGTGTCAGTGTGTTAGTGTGTGTGTNTCACACTGTGTGTGTCACACTGTGTGTGTGTGTCACTGTGTGTGTGTGTGTGTGTCACTGTGTGTGTCACTGTGTGTCACTGTGTGTTTTAGTGTGTGTGTGTCACTGTGTGTGTGTGTGTGTCAGTGTGTGTGTGTCACTGTGTGTGTGTCAGTGTGTGTGTGTGTCACAGTGTGTGTGTNAGTGTGTGTGTCACTGTGTGTGTGTGTCACTGTGTGTNTGTNAGTGTGTTAGTGTGTGTNAGTGTGTCTGTGGTGTGTGTCANTGTGTGTGTGTGTGTGTGTGTGTGTCAGTGTGTGTGTCACTGTGTGTGTGTGTCAGTGTGTGTGTGTTGTGTGTGTGTGTGTAGTGTGTGTGTCAGTGTAGTAGTCACTGTGTGTGTGTGTCAGTGTGTGTCAGTGTGTCAGTGTGTGCTGTGTGTGTGTCAGTGTGTGTGTGTAGGTGTGTGTGTGTCAGTGTGTGTGTCAGTGTGTGTCACTGTGTGTGTCAGTGTGTGTGTGTGTGTCACTGTGTGTGTNAGTGTGTGTGTGTGTCACTGTGTGTGTCACAGTGTCTGTGTGTGTGTGTGTNAGTGTGTCACTGTGTGTGTGTGNCACTGTGTGTGTGTCTAGTGTGTGTGANTGTGTGTGTGTGAGTGTGTGTGTCACTGTGTGTGTGTCACTGTGTGTGTTAGTGTGTGTTAGTGTGTGTGAGTGTGTCTGTGTGTGTGTGTCAGTGTGTGTGTGTCAGTGTGTGTGTGTCANTGTGTGTGTGTGTGTCACACAGTGTGTGTGTGTGTGTCAGTGTGTGTGTNATAGTGTGTACNGTGTGTGTGTGTCAGTGTGTGTACTGTGTGTGTGTCACANTGTGTGTGTGTCAGTGTGTGTCACTGTGTGTGTCAGTGTGTGTGTNTATGTGTGTGTGTGTGTCAGTGTGTGTGTGTGTCTGTGTGTGTGTGTCACAGTGTGTGTCAGTGTGTAGTGTGTACTGTGTGTGTGTCACAGTGTGTGTGTGTAGTGTGTGTGTGTGTGTGTCACTGTGTGTGTGTCACTGTGTGTGCGTCAGTGTGTGTGTGTCAGTGTGTGTGTGTCAGTGTGTGTCGAGTCTGTGTGTGTCAGTGTGTGTGTGTCAGTGTGTGTGTGTGTCTCAGTGTGTGTGTATGTAGTGTGTGTGTGTCTGTGTGTGTCAGTGTGTGTCTGTGTGTGTCAGTGTGTGTGTGTGTGTGTTAGTGTGTGTGTCTGTGTGTGTGTCAGTGTGTCANNAGTGTGTGTGTGTGTGTGTGTGTGTGTCAGTGTGTGTGTGTGTGTNACTGTGTGTGTGTGTNACAGTGTGTGTGTGNGTGTGTGTGTCACTGTGTGTGTGTGTGTGTCACTGTGTGTGTGTCAGTGGTCTCAGTGTGTGTGTGTGTGTGTCANTGTGTGTGTGTGTCAGTATGTGAGCCTTACTATCAGCACCAAAACTAAGCCTGCCTGGGTTTGTCAGACACTCCACCCCACAACTCCAATCGGTGTGGGGCAGTGTGAGAGAGTGGAGAGTTTCCATACCTGGCAGTGTGCTTATGACCGGCTCCAGTTTAACAGCAGAGGACTCACTCCGAATCAGTGGAGCAGCAATATCTTTTCATCGGTTGCGTAACGCTGTGTGGAAGCTACCTGGTCTGTGTCCGCACGAAGCTTGTCTTCTCGGAGTCATTCCCTCCCTTCTCTACGCTTGCGAAACGTGGACCCCCCTAATGGAGCATCTTCGCCGGTTGGAAATATTTAGGCTGGCCTGCCTACGATCCATCCTGAGTTTAACCAGGCTGGATTGTGTGAGGAGCTCACAAATCCTTGAAAGATCTGGGCAAAGTCCCATCGGTGAGCTCCTCCGGTACGCAAGGCTGCGGTGGCTGGGTCATGTAGCCCGCATGCCCAGCCACCGCATGCTGAAACTTTGTTCGGCCGGATCGAGGGGGCTAGACGGGCGCGGCACGGGCTAGAGAAGAGATGGAGAGATGTGGTACAGGAGGACGTGGAGCTGAGTGGACTTGCCTGGCTTGTGCCAGGCTATGTGCAAATTGAGGCCACGTGAAGTGTCGAACGCCCGCTGGCAGGAGGTCACGGGGCAGACCCAGCAGGTGCCACGGGTCGACTGACTGAGATGAGTGGCTGATGCACCACCTGTGCCCCCTACTGTGCCAACTTGCTGTGCTTTAGCCANCCGCTCGCTCTCTCGTGTGCCGTGCCGGCCTTCTCACTCACTGACAGCACTTTCCCCCCAACTGTAAAGGCTTTATTGGGAGATCTGTGGTCACTTTTGTTTGTGTTCAGGCCAAGGTGTGTGCGTGTGTGCGTGTGTTGCGCAACGGGTTGTGTAACGATGCGGGAAATGGGTTGCATGCCAGAACGGGTCGCGTGAACCCTTTGCCGGATGCACCGCTAGCCACCGTCATCACCGTCGCCCCTTAACATCCCTTTGCCAATCCACTGCTGGATGAAGCCTCTCCGTGCCGGCATAGTGCAGCAGGGTACCGTGGAGGACATTTGTAATTTGACTGCACTGCCCACTGAAGCCTGTAGCATCTAAAATAATGCACTCAAAGACAATGCACTATCAGCTTTGTGCTGTGCGCCTTTTGGCGTCCTCTGGTCTAGCACCGATTGAGACGGCTCAACAGAAAGCCGTCTCTGGTGTGTGGACCAATCAGTTTCAAGGGCAAAGCATATGTTATCAGTGTGTTTTTAGTTTGCATTTTGACCACAAGCATTGTGGTTGAGTCTATGGGTAATGGTGAGTCTGTGTGTAGTGTGAGTCTATGGGTAGTGGTGAGTCTCAGTGTTGAGTCTATGGGTAGTGGTGAGTCTGTGGTAGTGTTGAGTCTATGGGAAGTGTTGAGTCTTAGTGTGAGTCTGTGGCAGTGTTGAGTCTATGGGTAGTGGTGAGTCTGTGGGCAGTGTTGAGTCTATGGGCAGTGTTGAGTCTGTGGTAGGGTTGAGTATATGGTAGTGTTGAGTCTATGGTAGTGTTGAGTCTGTGGGCAGTGTTGAGTTTATGGGCAGTGTTGAGTCTGTGGGTAGGGTTGAGTCTGTNGGTAGTGTTGAGTCTATGGGTAGTGGTGAGTCTGTGGGCAGTGTTGAGTTTATGGGCAGTGTTGAGTCTATGGGTAATGTTGAGTCTGTGAGTAGTGTGAGTCTATGGGTAGTGTTGAGTCTGTGGGTAGGGTTGAGTCTGTGGGTAGTGTTGAGTCTATGGTAGTGGTGAGTCTGTGGGCAGTGTTGAGTTTATGGGCAGTGTTGAGTCTATGGGTAATGTTGAGTCTGTGAGTAGTGTGAGTCTATGGGTGGTGGTGAGTCTGTGGGCAGTGTTGAGTCTATGGGTAGTGTGAGTCTGTGGGCAGTTTTGAGTCTATGGGTAGTGGTGAGTCTGTGGCGGTGTGATTCTATGGGTAGTGGTGAGTCTGTGGGCAGTGTTGAGTCTATGGTAGTGTTGAGTCTATGGGGCAGTGTTGAGTCTATGGGTAGTGGTGAGTCTGTGGGTAGTGTTGAGTCTATGGGCAGTGTTGAGTCTATGGGTAGTGGTGAGTCTGTGGGCAGTGTTAAGTCTACGGGTAGTGGTGAGTCTATGGGCAGTGTTGAGTCTATGGGCAGTGTTGAGTCTACGGGTAGTGGTGAGTCTATGGGCAGTGTGAGTCTATNGGCAGTGTTGAGTCTATGGGCAGTGTGAGTCTATAGGTAGTGTTGAGTCTATGGGTAGTGTTGAGTCTATGGGCAGTGTTGAGTCTATGGGTAGTGTTAGTCTATGTGCAGTGGTGAGTCTATGGCAGTGTTGAGTCTAGGGGCAGTGTTGAGTCTATGGGTAGTGGTGAGTCTACGGGTAGTGTTGAGTCTATGGGTAGTGTTGAGTCTATGGGCAGTGTTGAGTCATAGGCAGTGTTGAGTCTATGGGTAGTGTTGAGTCTATGGGTAGTGTTGAGTCTATGGGCATGTTGAGTCTATNGGCAGTGTTAGTCTTGGTAGTGNTGATCTATGGCAGTGTTGATCTATGGGCAGTGTTGAGTCTAGGGCATGTTGAGTCTATGGGCTAGTGTGAGCTATGGTCAGTGTTAGTCTATGGGCAGTGTGAGTTATGGGCNGTGTTGATCTATGATGGGTAGTGTTAGTCTATGGGCAGTGTTGAGTCTATTGGGTAGTGAGCTATGGGTAGTGTTGAGTCTATGGGTAGTGTGAGTCTATGGGCAGGTTGATCTATGGCAGTGTAGTCTATGGGCATGTTAGTCTATGGGCTAGTGTGAGCTGAGCAGTGTTGAGTCTATGGGTAGTGTTGAGTCTATGGGTAATGTTGATCTGGCAGTGTTGAGTCTATGACAGTTTGAGTCATGTGTAGTATTGAGCTATGGGCAGTGTTGAGTCTATGGGCAGTGTTGAGTCTATGGGCAATGTTTAGTCANGGCAGTGTTGAGTCTATGGGCATGTTAGTCTATGGGCTGTGAGCTGGCAGTGTTTAGTCTATGGGCAGTGTTGAGTTATGGCAGGTTATCTATGGCAGTGTTGAGTCTATGGGCATGTTTAGTCTATGGGCAGTGTTGAGTCTTGGGCAGGTTTAGTCTGGGCATGTTGAGTCTATGGGCAGGTTTATCTATGGGCAGTGTTGAGTCTATGGGCATGTTTAGTCTAGTGCGGTGTGTGTTCACTTCGTTCGACCGTACGTAGCCAACCGACGTAGTACCGGTGGCTGACGCCCTGACCTGTTCTCCCGGCGCGTGANCCCTCTGTCTCTCCGAGAGCCGTGCGCCGTCACGGCGGCGCACGCTGCTCGGCGACTCCTGTTCTCGGTTCTTTCGGTAAAGTCACGTAGAAGGGAAATAATAAAATAACAAAAATAAAACATGATACAATAATTCTCACGACGTTTCGGCCACAACGCAAGCAGCCGGCCTCAGGTGAGGAACAGGTCTGTCGGGAAGACAGCGTCTGAAATGACGTCGTGAGAATTATTTTATTATGTTTTTTTTATTATTTCCCTTCTACGTGATGACTTTACCGAAAGAACCAAGAAGATGAATCCCTGCAGTCACGAAAGCTTTAAATCGAGACCTCTGCTGTGTTTTTCTCGTCGCAAGATCGTATTTTTGACCCCCGCCATCCCCGTAGAATTCTACGCGGTCACAATATCATCTCGCACCGGTACCGCAGGTCACGGTTGGCTTGCGGCTCACGGCTGCCGTCGTGAGCGGGCGTTGAGGATTCTGACCCGTGCCGCTTGCGTGTTGTTTGCGTGTTGTTTGCGTGTTGTTTTTGCCGGGCGCGCAGATAACGGCGCTGCGGCGCTTGCAGAGCACGCTGGTGATCGCCGAGCACAGCGATGCGGCGCTCGCACCCATCACCCTCAACGCCATCACGGCCGCCACGCGGCTGGGCGGCGACGTGACCTGCCTCGTGGCCGGCACCAACTGCGCGCCGGTAAGCACGCTCCGGTAGGCACGAACCGGTAGGCACGAGCCGGTAGGCACGCTCCGGTAGGCACGCGCCGGCAGGCACGAGCCGGTAGGCACGCGCCGGTAGGCACGAACCGGTAGGCACGAGCCGGTAGGCACGCTCCGGTAGGCACGAGCCGGCAGGCACGAGCCGGTAGGCACGCGCCGGTAGGCACGTGCCCGCCGGCCTGCGGGCGGGCTGGGGAGAGAGGGACGGGCGGGGTTAACCACACGGGGACGACCACGTGGGGTTGACCATGTGGGGTTGACTACGTGGGGTTGACGACGCGGGGTTCGACCACGCGGGGTTGACCACGTGGTGTTGACCACGTGGTGTTGACCGAGCGCCGAGTTGACCGTCCAGGGTTGACCACACGGCATTGACCATGTCCCCCGCTCTTGCTGACCACCCCTCCAGGCTGTGCAGGCTCTCAAGAGCGTCAAGGGCGTGGGGAGAGTGATCGTGGCGCAGAACGACGCCTACAAAGGCTTCCTCCCCGGTGAGTCGGGCGCCACGGTGGCCAGGAGATGTTGACTACCTCGCCTGGTACGCAGGAGGTCGTGGGTTCGTGTGCGGTGTCTCTCTCTCATCATCATCACGGTGGCCAGGAGATGTTAACTACCTCGCCTGGTACGCAGGAGGCCGTGGGTTCGATCCTGACCCTGACGACTGCTGCTGTATATTTGGAGTTTGCGTGTCTCTCTCTCATCATCATCACGGTGGCTAGGAGATGTTAATTACCTCGCCTGGTGTACAGGAGGTCGTGGTTCGANCCCGACCCTGACGCCTGAAGTATATTTGGAGTTTGCGTGTCTCTCTCTCTCATCATCACGGTGGCTAGGAGATGTTAACTACCTCGCTGGTATGCAGGAGGTCGTGGGTTCGATCCCGACCCTGACGCCTGCTGCTGTATATTTGGAGTTTGCGGTGTCTCTCTCTCCCCGTGGTTGAGCGGATTTTTCTTCGGGTCCTCCGGTTTTTCCCTCCACAAGAANTCTACGCACGTTCCAGTATTTGGCTGCTGTCCACATAAGCCAATTTTTGGCTATCAGTTGTGGCCAGGTCGCTCCTGAAAAAGTCCTATACAGCTCAGGGTCACCTTGTAACATAAAAATTAGTTGAATCTACAGTGTCTGCGAATCGCGATCCTGAACATTCTCCGGCACTGGTCGCGTTTACACAGTTCAATCGTCGATTCTTTTTTTTTTTCAGTTGGGCTGCGCATGGCTGGGTCACGAGCAGAGGTCGCAAACGGGTTTTGATTCCTTACCCGTACCCGGCCGCACCAGGGTCGCAAACGGGTACCCGTACCCTACCCGTACCCGGCCGGGTAGGGTACGGGTATCGGGTACCTGATTGCGACCTCTGGGATGAAGCCATGTTGCAGGCGCGGGTGGGTTGATTCTAGGAACTTGAATTGTGAGAAGGACAAGACGTTGGGAAATGAGTGACAAACGGTGACTCACCAGTGACTCACGGTCTACCTCTACCCGTACCCGGCCGCACCAGGGTCGCAAACGGGTACCCGTACCCGGCCGGGTACGGGTAGCCGGGTATCGGGTAGGGTACGGGTATCGGGTACCCGGTTGCGACCTCTGGTCACGAGGTTAGGTTGCCGCATGCCCAGCCACCGCTTACCACCAGGCGGCTTCCGTTTGGCCGGGTAGAGGGGGGCTGCCAAACGGGTGGCTGGGTTCAAAGGTCGACGTTCACAAACCGTTGCGTCAACGTTCCAGCCCCGGCACATTTTATCGGCAATTCCTGAACGGTCATTGGTGAGATGGGAAGGATCGGCAAATGCCGGTTGTGTTTGCGGATGGGCTGATTATTAACGTGGTGGATGGTTAAACTGATAATACGACCTTCTATGGCATCGGTTCCACATCATCATCATAATCATTTTGTGGCTCCGTGTGTTTGAGGATTCCTAAGCGATACCGATTCATCGTTTTTTCGGTAAAGTCAAGCTTCCGTCTTGAAGACGGAAGCTCGTGTTGCTCCGAAACGTCGTGATTTAATTTATTTTAACTGCTTTACCCACGTGACTTTGCCGAAAAACCAAAGAGTGTGAGTCCTTGCAGTCACGAAAACTTCAAATCTAGATTCTAGATTTGAAGCTTTCGTGACTGCAAGGATTCATATTCTTAGGTTTTTTCGGTAAAGTCACCAAGGTAAAACATTAAAATTAATAAAAGTAAAATAAAATAAAAATCACGACGTTTCGGAGGCAACACAAGCTTCCGTCTACTTGATACAGCCGTCGTGGCTGTGACGGTTCCACCCGAAGACGGGAGCTTGTGTTGCCTCCGAAACGTCGTGATTTTTATTTTATTTTTATTTATTAATTTAATGTTTTACCTACGTGACTTTACCGAAAAAACTAAGAATTCAAATCTGGAATCACGGAATCTTGTTCGAGCGGAATCGCCGCCCTCGGTCGCGACGATCCGCGAGGATGAATTGCCCCGGGGCAACTGGGCAGCGCTTGGACTACGTTGACCTCTGACCCCCCCCCACCCACCCACCCCCCTTTCACCCCTGACGCAGAGGAGCTGACTCCACTCATCCTCGCCGTGCAGACGCAGTTCCAGTTCACGCACATCTGCGCTGGAGCCACGGCGTTCGGGAAGGTGACGTCCCCATACTCACTCCCCTACCCCTCCCCCTTCCCTACCCCTCCCTCCTCCCTCACCTACCCCTCCGCTACCTCTCCCCTACCCCTCCCCTCCCTACCTACCCCTCCCCTCCCTACCCCCTCCCTACCCTCCCCCTCCCTCCTCCCCTCCCCTCCTACCCTCCCCTACCCCTCCCCTACCCCTCCCCTACCCCTCCATTCCCTACCCCTCACCTACCCCTCCCCTAGCCCTCCCCTACCCCTCCCCTACCCCTCCCCTCCCCTACCCCTCCCCCTTCCCCTACCCTCCTACCCCTCCCCCCCTCCCCTTACCCCTCCCCTACCCCTCCCTTACCCTCCCTACCCTCCCCTACCCTCCCCTACCCCTCCCTACCCCTCCCTTACCCTACACCTCCCTACCCTACCCCTCCCTTACCCCTCCCCTACTCCTCCCCTCCCCGACCCCTTCCACCCTCCCCTTCCCCTTCTTTACCCTACCCCTTTCCTACCCCTCCCCAACCCCTCCCCTCCCCTCCCCTACCCCCCCTTTCCCCTCCCCTACCCCTACCCCTCCCTTACCCCTCTTCTCTTCGACCCATTCCCCCTCTCTCGCCTCTCCTCTCACCCACACAAGTTCTCAGCCAGGATTACGTGCGGCAGCGATCATGNCCCCCCCCCCCTACCGTGTTAAACTTGGCAGGACCCTCCAGAAAATATAGTCACGAGACTCGGGGGGGCTTTCTGGGCAAACGGCATCATCATCATAATCATCATCATAATCATCATCATCATCATCCCAACCCTCCCCTCTCGGCTCACCCTCCAATTATCGTCTCCAGCCCTCCCCGCTCATCCCTCCTCCAACCATCGCCTCAACCTCCCTCGCCATCTCCACCTCGCCTCATCCCGCCCCTCGCCTCGTCCATCCGTAACCCCTCGCCAATCTCGAATCTCCCCTCCCCTGACAGAGAAAATCCTCGCGGACGGAACAGTCCACGCTTTACACCGTTGGTACCTCGTTTGCCCGTAAAAAATTTGATAATTGTTTTTTACCCTTTATCTGGCAACAAAACTGACACCTTTTTTACGAGGAGTCATGTTTGCATAGACCACAATACCTGCAGTCATAATGCAACAAAAAACATAACTCTGATATGTATGCACTGTCCTTGAAGTTGATTGGTCCACGCCCGAGACAGCTTTTCTTAGAGCCTAGTCTCACATGGGTTGGACCAGATGACGCAAAAGGCGACAACTCAAAGACAATGCACCATCAGAGTATGAGAGCTCGGGGTAAGCATTTACACCATTGGTACCTCATTTGCCAGTAAAAAAATAATTGGTTTTTTACCCTTTAATCTGGCAACAAAACTGACACCTTTTTTACGAGGAGTCATGTTTGCATAGACCACAATACCTGCAGTCATAATGCAAACAAAAACATAACTCTGATAATGTATGCACTGTCCTTGAAGTTGATTGGTCCATATTTTTTTACTGGAAAATGAGGTACCAATGATGTAAATGCTTAACCCGAGCTCTCATACTCTGATGGTGCATTGTCTTTGAGTTGTGCGCCTTTTGGCGTCATCTGGTCCAACCCATGTGAGACTAGGCTTTAAGGAAAGGATTTTCTGCTGACTCTTCTTGGTTCTTTCGGTAAAGTCACGTAGAAGGGAAATATAAAATAATAAAAATAAAACATATTANTTTATTTATTTTTATTATTATGNTCATTTTATTTTATTATTTCCCTTCTACGTGACTTTACCGAAAGAACCAAGATGATCCCTGTAATCACGAAAGCTTTAAAGCGAAATTTCTGCTGACTGTTAATGTTTGTTGTTCATCATCATCATCCTCTGCTACTGCTGCTGCTGCTACTGCTGCTGCTGCTACTGCTGCTACTGCTNCTTTTTTGCTGCTGTTTCTGTGCCTGCTGCNGTGCTATGCTGCTCTTGCTGCTGCTACTGCTGCTGCTACTCCTCTGTGCTGCCTGCTGCTGCTACTGCTGGCTTACTGCTGTACTCTGCTGCTACTGCTGCTTTGCTACTGCTGCTGCTACTCTGCTGCTGCTGCTTGCTGCTGCTGCTGCTGCTACTGCTGCTGCTGCTCTCTGTACTGCTGCTGCTACTACTCCTGCTGCTGCTGCTGCTGCTGCTGCTACTGCTGCTGCTACTGCTGCTACTGCTACTGCTGCTACTGCTGCTGCTACTGCTGCTACTGCTGCTGCTACTGCTGCTGCTGCTACTGCTGCTACTGCTGCTACTCCTGCTGCTGCTGCTGCTGCTACTGCTGCTGCTACTACTGCTGCTACTGCTACTGCTGCTACTGCTGCTGCTACTGCTGCTACTGCTGCTGCTACTGCTACTGCTGCTACTGCTGCTGCTGCTGCAGAGCCTCCTGCCGCGCGTGGCTGCGAAGCTGGACGTGTCTCCGCTGTCGACGTCCTCGAGATCAAATCTCCCGACACGTTCATCCGCTCCATCTACGCCGGTAAGCGGCACGTGGTGGTGATGGTGATGATGATGGTGATGATGGTGATGATGGTGATGATGGTGATGATGGTGATGATGATGGATGGTTCGTCGTCGTCTTCCTCGTGATCCGTGGCAGGTGGCGCCCGTAGGTGCGCCCACCGCACATTTCCACTTTCCTCTCTGTCTTGTGGTGCCAACATGGGCTCGGTAGTTTAACACGCGTAGGCTTTCGCGGCCAGTATTATTCACAATGATCGCGTGATTTATAAATGTGTCGTAACCCTCCACCACCCGACACGGCCAATCAGTAAAGACAAAATAGTTCACTGCTTTAGCCCCACACCGGTGTGTTGAAGAGTGAATGCCAGAGGTCGCAATCGGGTACCCGATACCCGTACCCTACCCGATACCCGGNTACCCGTACCCGGCCGGGTACGNTCGGTACCCGTTTGCGACCCTGGTGCGGCCGGGTACGGGTACGGGTAGGCCGTGAGTCACTCGTGAGTCACTGTTTGTCACTCATTTCCCAACGTCTTGTCTCTTCTCACAATTCAAGTTCCTAGAATCAACCCACCCGCGCCTGCAACGTGGCTTCATCCCAGAGGTCGCAATCGGTACCCGTACCCGGCCGGGTACGGGTAGCCGGGTTGGTCGGGTAGGGTAGGGTACGGGTACCCGTTTGGACCCTGGTGCGGCCGGGTACGGGTAAGGAATCAAAACCCGTTTGCGACCTCTGGTGAAAGCACAACATTACAATGTTTAAGTGCGACGTTTCGCTGGTAATTCCACCCAGCATCATCGGGCGTTGAGCTATCATTTGTCATGGCGAGGTCGCTTCTGAAAAAGAGCCGTATCGCTCAGTGGGGCCTGACCTGGTCAAATAAAACCAATATTCTGCAACAGTCACTGCATTCTTGAGTGTTTAAAGACGTGCGGAGGAAACCGCAGAGCCCGGAGAAAACCAACGCGTAGGAGTAGAGGGGGGGGGGCGGGGGGGATAGCACTGAATCCCTGTACAGATGGAACACGGATGGAAATTAACCCACCCGCTGTACCACCGCCAATACCCCCTGGCAATTTAACACGTAGCAGGCTTTCGCGACCAATATTATTCATAATCAACGTTTTTGGGTTTAGATCGCGTTATTTATAAATGTGTCGTAACCCTCCACCACCCGACACGGCCAATCAGTAAAAAAGTGCCATTTAGACGCTGTCTTATCGACAGGCATGTTCTTCACCTGAGGACGGCTGCTTGCGTTGTGGCCGAAACGTCGTGAGAATTATTTCATTATGTTTATTTTTATTATTTTATTACTTCCCTTCTACGTGACTTTACCGAAAGAACCAAGAAGATAGTTCACTGCTTTAGCCCACCTGGCAAGCTGGGAGATGGCGACGATGACCCACCGACTGACCCCAACCTCCACCTTGTTACCGCGAGGCGGGGGTCGCGGCCGCCGAGAGTTGAGCAACACCGCTTCTATGTCCCCCCCCCCCGATCCCCTGCAACCCCACGCGGCAGGCAACGCCCTCTGCACCATCAAGTCGAAGGATAAGGTCAAGGTGCTGACCTTCCGCGGTACGGCGTTCGAGGCGGCGGAGGCCAGGGCGGATCGGCCACGGAGGAGGCAGCGGCCTCGGCGCCGGCCGCCGCCGGAGTGTCGCAGTGGCTGGAGCAGAGCCTGACCAAGAGCGACCGGCCGGAGCTCACCAGCGCCAAGGTGGTCATCTCCGGAGGTACGGGGTGGGGGTGGGGGGGGGGGTCGCCGCTCGCCCGTAGCCCTTTGGCCGGGTCGTTTCTGACATTCGTCATCAGATTCCTCCTCCGGTGTAAATTCATCTTCCGATTTTGATTCTGACAGCCGAGGCTGCGTTTTGCCGAGCGGCCTCGCGAGAGATCGTCACTCTGGCTCGATCGGGGGGGGGGGGGGGTGGGCGGCAACGGCCGTGTTGGGTTTTCAAGTCGTGTCGTTCTCACGCTTTCAAAGCGTCTTTGTGATTCGAAACCTCCTACGACGACGACCCCCACCGACACAACCTCGACCCAACTGCCTCCCTTCCATTGCCCCCTCCTCCACCCCCACCCACCCCCCACCCCCCACCCCCCCCCCCCCCCCCGGTTTACCCCCACAACTCGACGCCGTGCGAAGGCCGCGGGCTCAAGAACGGAGAGAACTTCAAGCTGCTGTACGACCTGGCGGACAAGATGCACGCCGCCGGTACGGCGGACTTGGCTACACGGGGTCACAGGTGACGGGGTGACGGGGTCACCGAGTGACGGGGTGACGGGGTCACAGTGGGACGGGGTTACGGGGGGGACGGGGTCACGGAGTGACGGGGTCACGGGGGATGGGGTCACTGGGGACGGGGTCACGGGTCACGGGGGACGGGGTCACGGGGGACGGGGTCACGGGGTGACGGGTCACANGGGGACGGAGTGACGGGGTCACGGGGTGACGGGGTCACGGGGGACGGGTCACGGGGGACGGGGTCACAGGGTGACGAGGTCACGGGGGACGGGGCTACACGGAGGCACAGAACACGTGTGCGTGTGTGTGTGCACTGTGAAGCCACGTGCTCTAGGTGGCGCTGGAGGCTGCGCGTTTTTATGACAAAATCTGATCAAATCGTTCTGGCAAAAGATCTCCCCCCCCAAAAAAAAACCAACAACCGGTTTGCGACCCGCTGCCGACAACATTGAATCCGTCCCAGCGTCCGCCACCCTCGCTCTGACCACCTCCTCCCCCCCCCCTCCTCCCCTCCCCCCCCCCCCCCCCCTNCCCCCTCCCCTCCCCCCCCCTCGTGGCACAGTGGGAGCGTCGCGCGCCGCCGTGGACGCTGGCTTTGTGCCCAACGACATGCAGGTCGGCCAGACGGGCAAGATGGTCGCCCCGGTGAGTCGCCCCGCTCCGGCCCGTCACTCGTCGCCTTTGCCGCACACGGACGGGCAGAGACCCCCCCCACCACTCCACCCACCCACCACTCCACCCACCACTCCACCCACCACCCACCACTCCTCCCACCACTCCACCACCCACCACTCACCATCCACCCACCACCCCCACCACCACTCCACCCANCCCACCCACCACTCCACCCACCCACCACCCCCCCACCACTCCACCCACCACCCACCCCACCACTCCACAACTCCACCCACCCACCACTCCACCCACCACTCCACCCACCACTCCACCCACCCCACTCCACCCCCCCACCACTCCACCCACCCCCCCACCATTCCACCCACCCACCCCACCACTCCACCCACCACCCCACCACTCCACCCACCCCCCACCACTCCACCCCCCACCCACCACTCCACCCACCCACCACTCCACCCACCCACCACTCCACCCACCCACCCACCACTCCAACCCACCACACCACCCACCCACCCCCCCACGACTCCACCCACCCACCCACCACTCCACCCACCACTCCACCCACCACTCCACCCACCCACCATTCCACCCACCACTCACCCACACACCCACCACTCCACCCACCACTCCACCCACCACTCCACCCANCCACCCCCCCACCACCCACCCCCCCACCACCCACCCCCCCACCACTCCACCCACCCCCCACCACTCCACCCACCCACCACTCCACCCCCCCACCACTCCACCCACCACTCCACCCACCCCCCCACCACTCCACCCACTCCCCCCACCACTTCGTTGAGATGTCATTCGTGGCTGCGTCGCAACTGACAAAGAGCCGTGCAGCTTGGTGGGCCTTACCTGGTAAGATAGAAAAAAAAGTTTCGTNAAGTGGTGATCAACCACGGGCTTTGGGATAAAAGAATAACACCGCACGTGGCGTTTAAGGAAACATATAACAGGTGACGTTTCAGGCAATGGCCCTCCTTGAGAGCACGCGAGACGGGAAAGCTGAGGAGTCTCACACCGTGTCCCCACCGTGTGTAGGAGCTGTACATCGCGGTGGGCATCTCTGGCGCTATCCAGCACTTGGCAGGAATGAAGGACAGCAAGGTAACAACAACAACAAACAACAACNAAAAACAACAACTCGCATTCGTTTGTATGTGGCAGGGCGGTGACGCTCGCGACCAACTCGGGTTCCTTTGCGTGAGGAGGAGTTTGGATGTTCTCCCCCTACTGTGCGTGGGTTTTCTCTGAACCCTCTGGATTCCTCCCCTGACTTAAACAAAATTAAGTAATATTTTTAAAAAACTTTATTTTTTAAACACGCTTTAATGAATGTACTAATAATGGCACAACTCCACGACTCCAGGAAGTGGCCCCGAAGTTTTGCCATAATGTAAGGAACCGTGAGCAATTACAGCCAACGTCAGATGAGCGTGGACAATTAGACCCAAGTCGAAACATAACATGTAAAAAACGAATGTTTAAAAAAAAAATTATGATAGAATATGTATTGTCATCAGTGTGACATAAGTATACCAAGTTTGCATGCAATCGATACCACTTTGGGAATGGGTTAAAATTGAGTTACTAGATTTGAGGATACAACAACAACAGTCGGAGTGAGTTCAATAAAAGCGTGTAAAAAACAAACCAACCCCAAGCATCGTGCCCGCTATTGGCCAAACAACTTTACCNAAAAAACCAAGAAGATGAATCCCTGCAGTCACGAAAGCTTTAAATCGAAACATCAGCATTACTCGAAAGGAAAATCATGAAATTCCACCCACCAGCAACACGACCCCTCCCGAGTGGGTGACATTCGGCAGGGCGCTCCTCAAATAGGAAATTAGCGGCTCCAGCGAGGCCTTTCCTGACTTAACAAGCGGAGTAACAACAATAATTATTGGCAGATCAGCAGCAGACGACGCTTTCTCACCTGATGACGGACGCTTGTGTTGAGCCCGAAACGTCGTGATTTATTTTTATTTTCTACCCACGTGGACTTTACCGAAAGAACCAAAGAGTATGGATTGCTGCAGTCACGAAAGCTTGGAATCAAGAATAGTTATTGGGTTTAACGCGTAGACTTTCGCAATCATAATACAGGTCTGTTGTTCACAACTGTTTGTGAACAACATTAATAAGATAATAGAAATCAAACAATAAAATTCTCACGACGTTTCGACTGCAACACAAGCAATCATCATCAGGTGTGAAAACCACAGCAAGACAATTTGAAAAAAGTGGCGGTCAAATTGTCTTGCCGTGGTGTTCACACCCGATGATGATTGCTTGTGTTGCAGTCGAAACGTCGTGAGAATTTTATTGTTTTAATATTTTTATTATTTTATTATTTCTCTTCTACGTGACGACTTTACCGAAAGAACAAAGAATATGAATCCCTGCAGTCACGAAAGCTTTAAATCGAAAAATGATAATAAGATTTTTTTTTGAGCGACTTATTANTTTTTTTTTAGCGACTGATTTTTTTAACGTAACTGAGCGGCCATCAGCCCGCAGTGAGTTCCTCTGTCCTCCGTTTCCACACTCGAAGTGCCCTGGGGGGCCGCTGTCTCCGTGTCGGGACGCTGCACGGCACCGCGTGGTCACAGCGGAGCAGAGGTCGCAACCGGGTACCCGATACCCGTACCCTACCCGATACCCGGCTACCCTACCCGGCCGGGTATGGGTACGGGTAGCCGTTTGCGACCCTGGTGCGGCCGGGTACGGGTACGGGTAGGCCGTGAGTTACTGGTGAGTCACCGTTTGTCACTCATTTCCCAACGTCTTGTCTCTTCTCACAATTCAATTCAAGTTCCTAGAATCAACCCACCCGCGCCTGCAACATGGCTTCATCCCAGCGGCCGGTACGGGTAGGGTATGGGTACGGCCGGGTATGGGTACAGACGGGTACCCGTTTGCGACCCTGGTGCAGCCGGGTACGGGTAAGGAATCAAAACCCGTTTGCGACCTCTGCAGCGGAGTCGGTGGGCGGCTGTCGCGTCGACCTCCCAAGGCCTCGGCTGGTCCCGCTGAGGCCTTGGGAGCTCAACGCAGGCCGCCACCTGGAACGGTGGCGCCAGTGGGGGGGGGGGGTGGCACGTGCCCCCCCCAATGATCCGATCGAATCCCTATTTTCCATCGGATCATTGGGGTTTATTAGTAATTAATCGGCATTTTACGACCCCCACTGCCACTGTATAGTTCCAGGGACTCTATGAGATGATAGGACAATAGTCTGAGTCCATAATTGGCAATAAGTAACGACAAAGTGGTTATAAGTGACTCGCAGAATTGTGCGCAGTTGCGTATACAGGACACGATTTCCATTTTATAATGTTTTAATTTTTATTATTTTATTACTTCCCTTCTACGTGACTTTACCGAAAGAACCAAGAAGATACACGACTTCCCTGAAGGCATACACCTTCAGCGAGCGCGATGACGATCACACAACGCGGTTCGAACTCGACCCTCGATCGACGGCTGCGCCATCGCCGCACACGCGTCGAATACACAGCAAGGGACAACTCCTTACTAACAACTCCTTACTTACTACAACTCCTCTATCATTTTTCATTGCTGGAGGGCTTGCCCACCTCTACCTGAAAAGCCTGGCTCTACCATTGGTGGCGCAGTGGTTGAACAAACTGAGCTATGAACCCGGCGACCCGAGCTCGATTCAGCCTTAAATGAGTCGCTGGGCGGTGTGCAAACAAAACATCAGCACTGGGGAGACAAAGGTGGCTGGGCCTGGTGTTTGGCCACCTGCCCCCTAAGTGTGCCGTTGCTGCATTCACAGGTGCTAGTCAACAGCACTTTCCCCAGCAGTCCGTTAAAGGCTACACCAGCTCGCCGTCGAATAAAGACGCTCACAGCATCGCGCGCTTTCGAACGCGCTTCTGCGGCCGTCTGGAACGCTCTTCTTCCCAATGCTAGGAAGCCGCTGGTGCTGTGCGCTTGTAATGGGTTCCGGAGACACTTGTAGAGGTAACTTCTTTATTACAATCCAACACTCCAACAGTCCTGATACTCTGTTACAGCCTAGGTACACAGCCTAGGTACACAGCCTAGGTACACAGCCTAGGTACACAGCCTAGGTACACAGCCTAGATACACAGCCTAGGTACACAGCCTAGATACACAGCCTAGGTACACAGCCTAGTACACAGCCTAGGTACACAGCCTAGATACACAGCCTAGGTACACAGCCTAGGTACACAGCCTAGGTACACAGCCTAGATACACAGCCTAGGTACACAGCCTAGGTACACAGCCTAGGTACACAGCCTAGATACACAGCCTAGTACACAGCCTAGGTACACAGCTTAGGTACACAGCCTAGGTACACAGCCTAGGTACACTACTCTGGCTTCCTCGGAACTCGCCCTCACAAGGACGTAGAGCCGGGAGTTCCAGAGTCCCACCACTGGCCCTCACAGCGTCCCAGGGTCCTCAGATGGCTGGTCTTGGGTCTTGGGTCTTGAGCTACGACTGGCCCTGATCGGCCAGGGAGCTGCCCTTTTATGCCTCGTCCCCAACGAGGGGTGGGCTGTGTCCGCCCCCAGATATCCCACAGAGCACACACAGCCCCCCCCCCCCCCCGTTGTGGCGCCAAGGGCTTAAGCGTCTGGGTTGCCTAGGGTCCAGAGCCCCAGCAGCCCCTCCCCCTTATGTCACTACACGCTTTTAAATCTGGTTCGAAAACGAATTCATTTTCCAACAATTTTTCGCAGTTTAGTTGCATTGCCCGTCCCCCGGCACACTTCTATGAGCACGGCTGGCTACGTGCGGTGCGGTAGAAGATCAACGCGCGTACACGGTGGATCTTCGGCTTTGTCTTGTGTCCGTGTGCAGACCATCGTTGCCATCAACAAAGACCCGGAGGCGCCGATCTTCCAGGTGGCCGACTTTGGTATCGTGGCCGACCTCTTCAAGGTAACCTGCTCAGTCAGCCGCCCTCGCCCCTCATTCACCATGAACTCACGTAGACAAACATGGACACACATAGAGACCCATAGACTCACATAGAGACCCATAGACACACGTAGACATCCATGGACACACATAGAGACCCATAGACTCACGTAGAGACCCATAGACTCACGTAGACATCCATGGACACACATAGAGATCCATAGACTCACACAGAGACCCATAGACTCACACAGAGACCCATAGACTCACGTAGAGATCCATAGATACACACAGAGACCCATAGACTCACACAGAGACCCATAGACTCACACTTAGACCATAGACTCACACAGAGACCCATAGACTTACACAGAGAGCCATAGACTCACACAGAGACCCATAGACTCACGTAGAGACCCATAGACTCACACAGAGACCCATAGACTCACACTTAGACCCATAAACTCACACAGAGACCCATAGACTCACGTAGACATCCATGGACACACATAGAGACCCATAGACTCACATAGAGATCCATAAACTCGCACACAGATCCATAGATGAAATAAGCAGAGCGGTTTTGTATCCGCAGTGCGGAGGAGTGAACGTACCACGTAGGTTGGATGTCGGGGAGCGATTAGCGTGCTGCGCTACGAACCCGGCGACCCAAAATCGATTCCCACTCACGGCCAAAACACCGGCGACGATTACGGGAGCCGGTCCTCAGGCCCCTCCGCTATAGTTAGACTCCGCATCACATGAGCACCTCGTGGCGATGTTTACACACTCANGGGAGACAAAGGCGGCCGGCGTGGTGCTGGCCACCCTGCCACCTTGTGTGCCACAGTGCCGGCCTTCATCGGTGCTACTCGCTAACAGCACTTGCCCCAATTACACTGGTCAACAACAAAAAAACAGATTTTTTTTTCTGGCCTGGACTTTTGCAGCTGTTTAGACTAATTTCAGGGTGCCGATTCCAAATCTGATCTCAGATTTGCTCTATCACATCTCATTTTTATGCTATCGGCATACCCATTGTCATTGATTTTACCCGAAATTAACTCTGTCACTTGTGATTGCAAGTTGTTGCGAGTCAGTGACTGCTTTAGTGTTCAAATATGGTGCTGTTTTTAGGATAGTGTGTTTATAACATCATTTTATGTAGATATCCACATTTATTTAATATTTTTCTTCTGCAGTTTTTATTGAAGATGCAATGTTTGATATCTCAAAAAAACCTGATGTGATAGACAAAAACTGATGCCAGATTTGGAATCAGCACCCCAAAATTACCTTAAAAACCGTTGGAATACCTTATGCCAGAAAAATTGTGTTGACCAGTTTTATCTGGTTTTTACCCTTTTAAACTGGTACAAAACTGACACCTTTATTCAAGGCATCATGTTTGCAATGACCACAACACAAGTAGTCAAAAAAGCAAACATGATCATTATCAGAGTTGCTTCTTGTTTGCTTTTTGACTACTTGTGTTGTGGTTATTGCAAACATGATGCCTTGAATAAAGGTGTCAGTTTTGTACCAGTTTAAAAGGGTAAAAACCTATTACTATATTTTGCCACTGGTAAAAGAGATCTCATAGTGTAAATGCTACCCGAGCTCTCAATACTCTGATATTGCACTGTGTTTGAGTTGTACGCCTTCTGGTGTCATCTGGTCCAACACCAATGGGGACTAGGCTCTAAAGAAAGCTGTCTCGGGTGTGGACCAATCAACTTCAAGGACAGTGCATATCATCATCATTATCAGAGTTGTTCTTTTGTTGACTACTTGTGTTGTGGTCATTGCAAACATGATGCCTTGAATAAAGGTGTCAGTTTTGTACCAGTTTAAAAGGGTAAAAACCTACTACTACAGTTTTATCTGTTCAAGACTATAGCGGGGGGCGGGGGGCGGGGGGGGCAATCTTGTCTTTGGCAGGTGAATGGTAAACACGGCTGCTGTTGTTGTTGTTGTGTTGTTGTTGNTGTTTAGGTTGTCCGGGATGACCCGCTGCTGGAACGAAGTGAAGAGAGGCAGATTGCCCCGGGGGCGTGGTGCGGCTGGTGCGCTGGCGCTGCTTGTGCCGTCGCCGGGGTGACCGCCGAATGTCGCTCGCCACTTTTCCCGCCGTTCANCCTTGATAATTTTGCTGTTGTTGCGTTGGCAGTGTAGTGGCTCTTCGGGCAGAGATTCGGGGTAACAGAGACACCCACAGACTCCACAGACTCCACAGAACCCGCAGACTCCACGGACCTCACAGACTCCACAGACTCACAGACTCCACAAACCCCACAGACCCGCAGACCACACGACACCCACAGACTCCACAACTCACCAGACACCGCAGACCGCACAGACACCCACACNCAGACTCCACAGACACCGCAGACTCCACAGACCCCACAGACTCCACACCCCACAGACTCCACAGACCCCACAGACTCCACAACCCTACAGACTCCACAGACCCCACAGACTCCACATACCCCACAGACTCCACGACCCCACAGACTCCACAGACACCTACGACTCCACAGACTCCAGAACCCACAGACTCGCACACCACCCGACTCCACAAACCCCACAGACTCCACAGACCCACAGACTCCACAGACCCCGCAGACTCACAGAGACCCCCACAGACCCCACAGACCAGACGTACCCACAGACTCCATAGAACCCACAGTCGCGACACCACAGACTCACACAGACACGCACAGACACCCAAACTCCACACTCACACAGACCCACAGACTCACAGACCTCNCAGACTCCACACACAGACTCGCACAACACCAGACTCCCACCCACAGACTCCATAGAACCCACAGACTCACATGGAGACCCAATGAGAAACGAAAAGTGCTGGCAGTGGCCATTGTCAGCGCTTTCTCCGTCAGTCGCGCATACGCACGTACCGTGCAGCTTCCCAGTAGACAGACCGGATGAGTGGTCGTCGTCATCGTCGACAACATCATCGTAGCCGCCACCAGCATCGCCGTAATCGTAGAAAAATAAATCCCGACATCGTGCGCCACAGCCACCGTCACAGGCAATCGCCATGTTCACCTTCGATCGTCGTCGTCGTCACGTCGGATTCTTCAGTTCCGGCGGGTGGTGTTGGCGAGGCTGGCAGGACGCGCCGTGTTTGGCATTGTGGGGGCACTTGTGCCTCATCGGTATGTTTGTAGTCCCGGCACACCGCAGACACTCGCAGGTCAATAAAGATTTGATTACCACTGCCAAGTGTGCCTTTCCATGAGTGTTGAGAGCTTGAATGACCATCACGGTGGGTAGGAGATGTTAACTACCTCGCCTGGTACACAGGAGGCGTGGGTTCGATCCGACCCTGACGCTGCTGATGTATATTTGGAGTTTGAGTGTCTCTCATATCACGGTNGTAGGCTAGATGTTAACTACCTCGCCTGGTACACAGGAGGTCGTGGGTTCGATCCCGACCCTGACGCCTGCTGCTGTATATTTGGAGTTTGCGTGTCTCATCGTCATCATCACGGTGGCTATGAGATGTTAACTACCTCGCCTGGGACACAGGAGGTCGTGGGTTCGATCCCGACCCTGACGCCTGCTGCTGTATATGTGGAGTTTGCGGTCTTTCTTTAATCATCATCACGGTGGCTAGGAAATGTTAACTACCTCGCCTGGTACACAGGAGGTGCGTGGGTTCGATCGACCCTGACGCCTGCTGCTGTGTATTGGAGTTTGCATCTTTCTCCCCGCGGTCGCGTTGACTTTTCTCCGTTCTCCCCCACCCCCACATTAGAATCAGCGTCACGCGTTCAGACTATTTGGCTGCCGCTACAAATGTCCACGCGATGAGCCCACTTCCGTTGGCGCTGTCATTTACGACGGCCAGGCCGCTTCTTAACAAAACAGAGCTACAAGGCTCAGTGGTAAAACATCAAAGTGATCTTTATTGATTTTTATTAATTTGATGTTTTACCTACGTGACTTTACCGAAAAAATCTAAGAATATGAATCCTTGCAGTCACGAAAGCTTCAAATCTAGAATTAAGGCTCAGTGGGTGGGGGGGGGGGGGGTGCCTGACTTGGTAAACAAAAAACATTAATCGTTTAGCTCAGAGTCGGTGAACTTATTTCGCATCGTACGTGGCCCACCGCGCGGAGCGGCGGTCGCGAGGGGTCCCCGCCGTGGATGTCTCTCCCAAGTCGTTTTCGTGTCGCAACCACCACCAACACCACCACCAACACCACACCAACACACCAACAACACCACCAACAACACCACGTTGCAACAACACCACCACACCAACACCACCAACAACACCAACAACACACCACCAACACCACCAACACACCACCACCAACAANAACACACCACCAACAACACCACCACCACCAACACACACCAACAACACACCACCACCNACAACACCACCAACAANACACCAAACACCACCACAACAACACCACCAACAACAACCACCAACACCGCCACCACCAACACCACCAACAACNACACACCACCAACACCACCAACAACACACACCAACACCACCACAACACCACCACCAACAACACCACCACCAANACCACCACCACCAACCAACANCACCACNNACAACAACACCACCACCACACCACCAACAACAACACCACCAACAACCACCAACACCACCACCAACACCAACCAACACCACCAACACCACACAACAACAAACACNACAACCACCACCACCACCAACACCACCACNAACAACACCACCACCACCACCAACACCACCACCAACACCACAACAACACAACACCACCACCAACAACACCAACAACACCACACACCACCCACCACCACCAACAACACCACACCACAACCAACACAACACCACCACAACAACACACCACCAACANCAANACACCACCACCAACACACCACAACAACAACACCACCACCAACAACGCCACCAACAACACCAACAACACCNACAACACACCACCACCAACACACCAACAACACCAACACCACCACCACCAACAACACCACCACAACACCACCNACAACACCACCACCACCTAACAACACCACCACCAACACCACCACAACACCACCACCACAACACACACCAACAACACGCCACCACCAACACCACCAACAACAACACCACCACCAACACCACCAACAACAACACAACACACCACCACAACAACACCACCAACAACAACACCACCACACACCACCACCCACCAACAACCACCACCACACACCAACAACACACCAAACACACCCACCACCAACAACACACCACACCACACCAACACACCACACCAACAACACCACCACCACAACACCACACCAACACCACNAACCAACCACCACCACCAACACACCACCAACACACCACAACAACACACCACAACACCACCAACCAACACCACACCAACAACACCAACACCAACACCACCACCAACAACACCAACACCAACACCACCACCNACCACCACCAACAACACAGTGCCACCACCAACAACAAACACACCAACACCAACACCACCACCACACCCACNAACAACACCACCACAACAACACCACCACCAACACCACCAACGAACACCACCACAACAACAACACCACCAACACCAACAACAACACCACACCACAACAACACCACCACAACACCAACAANCACCACCAACTAACACCACCAACACACCACAACACCACCAACAACACCACCAACGGAACACCACCACAACACACAACACCACCAACACCACACACAACACACCACNACAACAACACCACCAACAACACCAACACCACCACCACCACAACCACCAACAACACCACCAACAAACAACCACCACAACAACACCACACNNACACCACCAACAACACCACCACCANCAACAACACCACCAACAACCACCACACCAACACACCACNACACCANCACACACCACCAACAACACACACCAACACCAACACCACCACACCACAACACACCACAACACACCAACAACACCCAACCAACACCAACANACCACCAACACAACACCAACACCACAACAACACACCACAACACACCACAACACCACACCAACACCACCANCAAACAACACCACCACAACACACACCCACCAACACCACACAACAACACCACCAACAACACCACCAACAACACCACCANCAACACCACCAACAACCACCACACCAACACACCNACAACAACACACCACCACACACCACACACCAACAACAANACCACCAACAACACCACCACAACAACACACCAACAACACACANCACCAACAACACCACAACAACAACACCACCACCAACAACACCACACCAACACCANCACANCAACAACAACACCACCAACAACACCAACAACAACAACAACACACAACNACAACACCANCACCAACACCACCACAACAACCCCCCACCACCACAACACACACCAACAACACCAACACCACCAACCAACACACCAAACAACACCAACACCAACAACACCACCACACACACCAACNAC